>VDFB02336300.1:117326-276008 GCA_007258455.2 Sequoia sempervirens
TAGATTTGGGGGGCATGTCAAATTTAGATATTACATTTATAATTTAATAATGAGACATCAAAGCCAACAATCAACATTCGTTTTTATGAAAACAAACTTGGAGGAAAGAATCGGTTCTAGCTCTACAGAAGTTGCTTCAAAATGCACCAGATATGCAAATAGCAAACCAACTTGTTCGATTTGGTGCATCCTTATGAGGAACTCGCTCATATTGGGCCAAAAGCTAACAAGAGCTTCTAGGAATGATCCACTAGCTTGGTACATTGACCCTTTTCTTCACTTTGAGCTCTACAAATACAAAATGGCCAGATCTACATAAGGTGATTGAACCCATAATTTAATTTGATTCACCATACTCCTAAGCACACTTCATAGAGAAAATTGTGCAAAACCTTAACATAACAACCTTGTACATGCACCTACAATTCACTATTTTCTGTGAAGAGGTTATTGAGAGACTTTTCCACATAAAGGACTATTGGTATAAGTATGAGTGGCAACATCATGGGTCAACACATGTGCATGGTTTCTTGTGGCTCCTAGATGCCCCAAATATGGAAATTCTCAATTGGTCCAATCCTCATGACCTTCAACAGGAAAAAAAATTCTTCGATCACTATGTTTGAGCATGGAACCCTTGTGCCCCAAAGCAAGTAATATCAAGGATCCACCAGTCAACCTTGGATGACCCATGCTTGCTTAATACTACACAAATTTCTTCAATGGATCCAATGGTGGACTATGGACATTTTTTAAACATGGTTCAAAGACATACCAAGTGCACTCAATACACTTGCTTGAGGAAAAAAGGCCAACAATTGCAATGTCGCTACAAAGCTCCATGGAATACACAACCGTCTTCAACATTGACAATTGATAGTGAATTAAACAAATCATACAAACTAGCAAGAAATGATGACCGTGTTAATATCCACAACCATAAGATGCTCAAGATTTGGCAAGAAAATGTTGATTTCCAACCAGTATTTTCTAGACAAATTGTCCTAAACTAAATTTCCAAATATTCATCAAAGTCTGAGAAATTTTTTGAAAGCTACATTGATATCTTGGAAAGGCTTGCAAATACAAATTCATTTGGGGATAAAGAATTGCTTGCCTACCAAAATTTCATGATGAATCTGGTTGTTGATCGTGACATTGGTGCACAAGAAACATGCCATATGCTGCAAAAATTTCCCTTTGTCATCTCAAGTTGGCATTTCTTGTCTTTGAATGTTAGCAAGAAAATGTTCTATTGGTTGAAAATGGTTGACAATGGTGATGACCTTTCCAGTGCTTATATTCATTCATACATGCATAGACCACCTAAAATGGAGGCAATATCCTTTATTCATTTTGCACAACTCTATACATATTGCAAAAACTGCAAAGGCCTAGCCTAGCGTACTCGATCGCAACCTGCTATCATCATTGTTTACTCGCTTTTAAAGACCATCCCCCTAGAAAAAAGTGATATGTATGAAACATTTTTTTGGTTATAATTATTGATTTACAAACCTTTTCAGAATGTGGAGGCTGACATTGGGCTTACAAGAGAAAGCATTACAAAAACTTTGAGGCTACTCCATGCTACTGGCTATGTTGCTTGGCATGTAAAGAGACTTGTTGACCAGCCTATATTTGATGAGGGTGGTGATAGAAATACTGATAGTGGACAGTCTTTGCCACATACAGAACAATATGAATGGGAGTTGCTCTCTAAACTTGGTGCATGACAAACAATGTTTGTTTGGACTAGCTACAACTCTTGTGTCTGAAGGACTTTGACCTGCACTATAGGTGGGATAGCCACAATGTTCTAGAGAATCTTCATAGTATTTCTAAAAAATTTGTTGCAACAACTAAATTACATACACCTAAAGACATGTTCCCCTCCTTTGCAACACCATCCCTTTCTCATCAACTATCTCCTAGACAAGAGCTTGCTTTGAGAATCATTCAACATCATCACCTTGGCCACCCTCATTGCCTCCGCTTCATATGATCATTCAAGGAACTACTGGCACAAGTAAGTCATTCTTGATTGATAGGATACGAAGAGCACTAAACTAACCATTTAGTAAAAAAATGAACCCTTTGCTTGTTTTGGCACCAATGGGTGTTGCTGCTTACAATGTTTGTGCCTCCACAGTGCATATTGCTCTTCACATACCGATAAAAGATATGAATCCATTGAAAGGAAAACCATTGACCATATTTCAAGAAGACTTCAAAAATATTAAGTACATACTAATTGATGAAATGAGTTTCTTGGGTTCCAAGTTGCTGCTAAAAATATATAATCGATTGTGGAAAGCATTCCCTTCCAGACATTTGCAACCATTCGGTGGTGTGTCTATGATACTTTTCGAACACTTGGCACAATTTCCCCCTATTATGGATAGGCCTATCTATAGTTATTGGTCTATAGCATTGGCACTTTGGCACACTTTCAATACTGTTATTACGCTTGGCACTATCTTTTGCCAGCATGGGAAATCTAAATCACAACAACAATTTTGTATGCTCCTTATGAATATTAGAAACTGCCAAGAAACCCTACTTGATTGGAAAATTCTTATGAATCAAACAAAATCCATGCTTGCATCGAAGCAAAACCAAGCCTTTGATCAAGCTATCCACTTATTCCTAACTAATAGCTTGGTTGCTTTGCATAATATGAAAATGCTATAGAAATTAAATGTTTCAATTCCAATTAGTGTTGTTGAATGTTCCAAACAAAATGCACTTGATTATGTCAATGATGAACAACTTCAAGTTGAACGGTTGCTTGCAATTGGCCAATAGGTAATGTTGACAACAAATCTTTGGGTGGCAGCTGGCTTGGTGAATGGATCCTTGGGTTTGGTGAAGGCTATTGTAGATGCCATTGGTGCTAAACTGCCTCAACTGCTTGAATATGTTGTTGTTGACTTCCAAAACTACATTAGACTAGCATGGGATCAGGAGAGTCCAAGATTCATCCCCATTATCCCAATCACACGAGGCAGCTGAAGACAACTGCCATTGATAATGGCTTGGGCTATCACAATCCATAAATCTCAAGGCTTAACACTAGAGAAAGCTAAAACAGATATTGGAACTAAAGAAAGGAAAGGACTAACATTCATAGCTCTCTCTTGTGTTAAATCACTAGAAGGCATACGCATAGATCCACCTTTCTCTTTTGACAGATATTATAGGTTGCATTCTAACAAATACAATGCACTTTGAATCAAAGAAGAGGAACGTCTCCAACAATTGTCTTTACTACCACCATCATGAAATCTTTTTGATCTCCATGGTACCTACACCACTTTTTCTTTTCCTCTTTGTCTCAATTCTTTTACAAGACCCTTCATTTCTAGCCCTATTTAGCTTCCCTAGCATTTTGAAAGATTAACTTATACAAACATTAGTACAAGATGTTCCTATTCAACTGGTGCTTTCTCTTTCCCCTTCTTCCTAGCAAGAAATGTCCATTATCTAAATTTCAACTTGCTCTCAATGCCTTCATGTGCTTGTTCAAATTCATCCCACCTCCATAGCTATAACACTTGAATTATTTCTTTCTATCACTTTAAGATTCTAACAAATTTAGATTGGGAACATTTCTAGGTGTCACTGTAGAGGTTTATATTAATTGTAAATGCATTTATGCTTGCAAGAACCCTTTGTTGTTCGAGTTGAAACTATATTGTATTTCTATACAAGGTAAGGTTCTATCCCATTCTTTCCATCTGTGCGTTTCTAATTACATTCAAATTTCTTTGTGACAAATGTTGCAAGTCTATATATTCTTCTAACAATATAATAGTGATCTCAGGTTAATAACATTGGCAGGTTGCATAAGACAATTATATTCAATTGTCCACATATTGTGTGCTACACTTTGCAAAAGGTATACATGCATCTTGTTTATAGCATGTATTTTATTCAACATATATTAGATATTATTCTTTACAAATATATTGTATTTCTATACAAGGTAAGGTTGTATCCCATTCTTTCCATCTATTCTTTTCTAATTACATTCAAAGTTCTTTGTGACAAATGTTGCAAGTCTATATATTCTTCTAACAAGATAATAGTTATCTTGGGTTAATAACATTTGCAAGTTGCAAAAGATAATTATATTCACTTGTCCACATATTGTGTGCTACACTTTGCAAAAGGTATACCTGCATCCTATTTTTAACATGTTTTTTATTCAACATATATTAGATATTATTCTTTACAAATTATATAGCTCTTTATACTTCCCTATCTAAATACTTTCTAGTAATGATACATGTTTACTGTGTTGAAACTCTAATCTCCCTTGTTCCAAATGATATTCCCTTGACAACATTTTACATTCCCAATACATGCACTGACGTATAGTTTAAATTCCTAGAGAAAAAACTACTTTGCTTAGAGGTTTGGTCATAATCCATGATGCTTGATGCCATAACGTGGAAGGGTGCAAACGAGGCCTACCTTACTCTCTCAATCTTCCATTTCATTCCCTACACAAGGTATGCCTGCATTTTATTTGCTTCTACTCTTCTACTTCACCTTCATTGCATACAATTTGTTATGGATTCTATAAGTCTTCACATTTTCTGATTGATTTGTCGTCTACCAATGGGTGATCCCACAATAGTGGTTTACAATTTTTGGCCAAACTGGACACTGAAATTATTGTTTTTAACTAAATCTTCACATTCGGGCACCTATAGCAGCTAAATCGTGAAGAATTTGAAGATGATGCAAACTAGAGTCTCATCACATTTTTTCTCAGAAATTCTAAAAAGAAGCCTAAAATTTTGGAATTAGATTGCACTTTTTCCATTCTCATGAAAATTGGTTTTTTTTAGAAACAACATTTTAAAAAAGACACACCATATAACACAACTTTTTTTCCATGGATAAAAATTTAATTTTCTTTCAAATTTAGATTCATAACTCCACATCGTACTTGGTTAGATAGTTTTTTATTGAATATTTTTCTTAATCGCTTCGAAGTCAAAAAGTCAATTACAATTCAAATATAGCGGCCCATATAACGATAACTTTTTTTATATAAGTCTGAAATTCATTTTTTTGGGTTGGATCAAGGAATTCAATATCCGGTGCACTCATATTTTTCAATTTTTTTTATAATCTACTATTTTTCCACATGTGCAGAACAGGGAGCTTGATTTTCAGTGAAAAACTCATGTTTAATAAAACTTAAAAAATAAATATATAATTAAAAAAACATATTAAAATTATATCTACTGATAGCTCGCTCCAAGGACTACTGGATTCTGGGTTTTGAAGATTCTCCGCCATCCTCTAGCTCAAGTGCCAAATTTTATGTTTTTTTAGTGTCTCGTGAGGGGATGATTAGGTTCGTGTTTAACCCCTAGGGGTTCGAGAACTCCTTCTTCAAGGGGCTCAGCCTAAACCCTTTCATATGCATTTTTTTTAATTTTTTGGTGGCAAAAAGTTTAAGGGGTTCGGTTGAACCCCTTTTTGGTTTGGTCAAACTTCTAGGTTTGTACGAACCCCCAAAATCACTTTTTTTTCCATGGGGTCATTTTTTCTCAGTTTTCCTTCCTCCATCAAATTGTAAACCACTTTTGTGGCTTCACCCTAATCGTATGTATTTAGTGTACTAAATTTTCAATTATTCTTTCATGTTTGCAACCATACTCTACGCAAACAATCATCATATCTATAGCTTTTGATGCCTTCGAAGCTTGCATTAAGCAACAACTTAGACATTGCTTTCACCATTTATCCCAATGGTGAGCAATTTTTTTTTTCTTGGTTGGGGGTTTGGTGAGAGCGCATGACGCTCAATGACCCAATATGGTGCGTGGACATCAAGTGTTACTTTCTTATATTGACCATCCATTCTGCGACATACACCAAGTATGTATAAGTTTTTTTTACTTCATTCCTTGCATTACAACTTCATAGCAAATTGTATGTTATAAAATAATCAACTTTCATATCTCTTCCTTTACATGTTGTCTATCAATTATAGATGACCACTACACTAATATTTGTACTTTTCTCTTATTCTTTCATATGATACTCAAGCCATAATGTGGATTCCAATTATTTAATTTATACTCATTACTAGCCAAAATTTTCCTTCTATCATTGATCAAAGTGGCAGGGTGTACACCAATCGTCGTTTCCTTCCATGGCTGCAAGAATGTACCACATGCCCAAGTATGCTTAAATTTTACTTATTTCAAAGCTTGCATCGCATGTGTGTTGTATATCTTCTAGTGTACATTATAGAGATCTTAAAATCTGCTTATTTACATATTTTGTCATTAATACAGATGTTCACCATAGTACATTCATTTTTTTTGTGTTTTACTTTATATATTTTATGTACAAACCTATTTATTTTTGACATAAGATTCAATTGGAATTCGTATATATTATAGCCTATGGTTGCGAATGGAGTAAAATAGTTGATGTTAATCCACTTTTTCTTTGAGTCCATTGGAAATTGCTTTCGATGGGGTGCTCTTCAAAATGGTGTGTCCTTCCACTTTTCAAAGCCATACTATTCACATACTTAAGATTAGAAAATTCGTTGGTTATTGTTCTCTATCTTAGCCTAGATTCATTTATTTTGTGTAGGGTTCCCTTGTGCACGCTATGTTATTTCAATTTAGAGCTTTCATTAAGTAAGCATCGGCCTAGACATTGCTTCCACCATTAATGTCGATGGTCGGTATTCTATTTTTCTTTGCTTGGGGGTTTGGTGAGAGCGCATGATGCTTCATGACCCAATATGGTAGGGTAGACATCAGGTGTGCTTTCTTATGTTGACAACCCATTCAACAACATACACCAGGTAAATTTTATGTTATAAAATAATCAACTTTCACATCTTTTGGTTTACATTTTGTGTATGAATTGCAAATGGCCACTACACTAATATATACACTTTTCCCTTATTTCTGCAAATCATACTAGAGTTTTAATGTGGATACCAATGATTTCATTTTTACTTGTTACTAGCCAAAACATTCCTTCTATCATTCATCAAAGGGGTAGAGTGCAGACCACCCCTCCTTTTTTTTCCCTCCTGTTTTAATCTAACACATGCACAAGTATGGTTAAATTTTATTTATATCATATGTTGCATTACATGTCTATTGTATATTTTGTAGTATACATTATACAAGTCTTTAAATCTACTGATTTACATATTCTGTCTCAAATTCATACCTTCACCAGACTAAGATTTACATTTTTTTGTTATTTTCCCAGCCCATACTCCAACTATGATGGTGATGTTGATTAACTAATTGCAAAATCAGTTGCAATAGTCAAATGGAAACTATATCCCACTATACTCAATGTTGATTGTGATAATCAAAGTTCATACTAGCCTTGATCATACTCGTTAAGACCGTATATGCATGCTCGGCAGTTTCGTGACAGTCCATGACTCTCCATCGCCCGATATGGAAGGTTGGAAATGACAAATTATCTTGTTGTGTTTCATTTATATATTTAATGTACACATTTTATTTTTTTATTTTTCTGACGTAAGATACAAATAGAATTTATAATTTACTAGTTATTGTTCTCTATTTTAGCCTACATTTGTTTATATTGTTGTATTCTACAGAAGGTGTAAGAAGTAAATTTTCCAGATTATGAAGTTTTTGTCAATTGTTAGTGTGTATCTTGGGCCCTATTGTGTGGTTCGGCATCCGACTAGCTACTGAAACCAATCTCGTTTGTTTTATGGCTTGAATTTTTTGATTTATGGCTTCCATTTTTAGGTTATGTTTGCAACATAATAAAATACTCTATGCTATTTATTCCATGTTTCGTTACATTAGGTATAATTCACTTTTGCTTTCCATGGTATTGCATCCTACATTGTTCCTCTTCTCTGCAACTCCCAATGCCAACTCTCTAGCCTCCCACCCTCATTGCCTGCATCTCCCATCCCTCTGTTGTGCATCACTTCCTATCAGCTCATCGTTCTTTGTTTCTACACGGAATTGCTAGTATGAAAGCGTGTGTGAGATATACGAGTTAATGATAAAAATAAGACATTCAATAATTATATTACTGTTTTAATAAATTTCTTAAAATATATATTATCAAAGGTATAAAGTCTTAATAGTAAAAATAGCATATTTATAAATATATATTATTTTTAAATATTCTTAAAGTATTAATAAATTTATAAATGAATATGGTTTATGATATTATTATTCATTTTCAAAGATTAGTTCTGATTTTAAATCTTTCATTTATTACTTTTTTTTATACGTAAGTACAAAATTCACCCAAGTCATTTTTCATATCATAGATTTGATCCTTCAACTTTTAAAATGTAAAATTGAAATTTAGATCTTGCTAACCTCTTCAACAACCCTTTTACTAGCTATTGTGAGCCAACTATGTATGTTTGTGTTGCTATGTGTGTTATGTTATAATTTTTAAGACATTTTATTATTATTTGAAATCACAAGCATGAACTACAAATGATTGAAGATAATTATGAGAATTTGTTTTATCAAAGAATAACATCATTGTGATTAATATGACTTAGCTTCAAATAGAATTAATCATAATATCGTGAAACAAATTCACGGGGATCATAAGGAATCCCAGACCTCTAAGTTAATGAATATTTTGAAAAGCCTTTGGGATGGCAAGATATTTGATTTTGGAGTTAATATGCAGGTCATCAGTTATTTAAGCATTAGGAATTGGAATGAAGAAAGATCCTCCATTGAAGCTTCCCCATCATCCTTGTGTCTGCCATCTTCAGTTGATTTATTTAAATCATCTTCTTGGAGAATCTCTTTCTGTTCAAATCTCTTTTGTTCTGTGTGTTGATTTAAATAACAGCAGAAAAACGAAAGAAAGGATTACAGAAAATAAAATAAACAAACAAGAACACACAGACAAGAACACAAATTTTATAGTGGTTCGTCAGATGACTACATCCACTTTAACAGCAGGGGATACTCTTTATTAATCACTGGTTTTTACACACAGTACATACATAGCCAGCAACGGCCGCAGCAATAAAAGCCAATGCAACCAATACAATTCCTATCACCGTTCCAAGAAGACCAGCATGCAACGGTTACAAGATGCTGTGGTTACAAAGCAAGGCAGCAGATAAGAGCGGTTACAAGTCAGCAGACGTTACCCAAGATTGGGCTTCACACACTTACCCAATACTGTGGCATGTTCTTCAAAAGCTACAGAAAGTGAATTTACGTATCTATCTTATATAGGTTTTCCCTATTATAGTTTAATCTGTAACCAACTGAGATCCATAAAATGATTGAAAATCATCAGTCTTCAGCTGGGAAATCAATTTCCTCTCTGGATGAATCTTCTGAAATTGATTCAATTGACAACCTGTCATAGCTGCAACATTTGAATATAATAGAGTGTGCAGGTTTAAATAACCTCCCTAACTCCAATGGTAACCTGCCACAGCTGCAGCACTTGAACATAGAAGGGTGTAAAAGTTCAAATAACCTCCCTGATTCTATTGGCAACCTGTCACAGTTGCAACACTTGAACATAGAAGACTGTAGAGATTTAAAAACAACCTTCCTGATTCTATTGGCAACCTGTCACATCTGCAGTACTTGAAAATAGAAAGTTGTAGAGGTTTAAATAACCTCCCTGATTCCATTGTCAACCTGTCACAGCTCTAGCACTTGAACATAATAGGAAGTTTCAAAGGTTTAAATAACCTCCTTGATTCTATTGACAATCTATTGCAGCTCTTGAAAATAAAATATTGTAATGGTTTAATTAACCTTCTTGATTCCATTGGCAACCTGTCACAGCTGCAACCTTGAACGTAGAAGGGTGTGTATGTTTAAATAACCTTCCTGACTCCATTGGCAAACTGTCACAGCTGCAGCACTTGAACATTGTAAGGTGTATAGATTTAAATAAGGTCCCTGATTCCATTGGCAACCTGTCACAGCTGCAGCACTTGAACATAGAAGGGTGTAAAAGTTAAAATACCCTCCCTGATTCTATTGGCAACCTGTCACAGTTGCAACACTTGAACATAGAAGACTGTAGAGGTTTAAAAAAAACCCTTCCTGGTTCTATGGGCAACCTGTCACATCTGCAGTACTTGAAAATAAAAAGTTGTAGAGGTTTAAATAACCTCCCTGATTCCATTGTCAACCTGTCACAGCTGTAGCACTCGAACATAATAGGAAGTTTCAAAGGTTTAAATAACCTCCTTGATTCTATTGACAATCTATTGCAGCTACAACATTTAAAAATAAAATATTGTAATGGTTTAAATAACCTCCTTGATTCCATTGGCAACCTGTCACAGCTGCAATCTTGAACGTAGAAGGGTGTGTATGTTTAAATAACCTTCCTGACTCCGTTGGCAAACTGTCACAGCTGCAGCACTTAACATGTAAGGTGTATAGATTTAAATAAGCTCCCTGATTCCATTAGCAACTTGTCACAGCTGCAGCACTTGAACATAGGAGGATGTAAAAGATTAAAAAACCTCCCTAATTCTATTGGCAACCTGTCACAGTTGCAGCACTTGAACATAGAAGACTGTAGAGGTTTAAAACTTTAAATAACCTTCCTGATTCCAATGGCAACCTGTCACATTTGCAGCACTTGAAAAAGAGAAAGTTGTAGAGGTTTAAATAACCTCCCTGATTCCATTGTCAACCTGTCACAGCTGCAATACTTGAACATAATAGGATCTTTTAAAGGTTTAAATAACTTCCTTGATTCTGTTGACAATCTATCACAACTGCAGCACTTGAAAATAAAATATTGTCACAATTTAAATAACCTCCTTGATTCCATTAGCAACCTGTCATAGCTGCAACACTGAACATAGAAGGGTGTGGATGTTTAAATAGCCTCACCGATTCCATTGGCAACCTGTCACAGCTGCAGCACTTGAACATGGTAGGGTGTATAGATATAAATAACATCCCTCATTCCATTGGCAACCAGATGCAGCATTTGAACATACAAGGGTTTAAAAGTTTAAATAACCTCCCTGATTCTATTGGAAATCTGTCACAGCTACAACACTTGAACACAGAAGTCTGCATAAGTTTAAATAACCTTTCTGGTTCCAATGACAACTTGTCACATCTGCAGCACTTGAAAATAGAAAGTTGTGGAGGTTTAAATAACCTACCTAATTCCATTGTCAAAATGTCATAGCTGCAGCACTTGAACATAATAGGAAATTTTAAAGCTTTAAATAACCTCCTTGATTCTATTGACAATCTATCGCATCTGCAGCACTTGAAAATAAAACATTGTCATGGTTTGTATAACCTTCTCGATTCCATTGGCAACATGTCACAGCTGCAACACTTGAACATAGAAGGATGTGGACGTTTAAATAACCTCGCTGATTCTATTGGCAACCTGTCACAGCTGCAACACTTGAACATGGTAGGGTGTATAGATTTAAATAACCTCCCTGATTCCATTGGTAACCTGTCAGAGCTGCAGCACTTGAACATAGAAGGGTGTAAATGTTTGAATAACCTTCCTGATTCTATTGGCAACCTGTCACAACTGCAACACTTGAACATAGAAGTTTCTAGAGGTTTAAATAGCCTTCCTGATTCCATTGGCAACCTGTCACATATGCAGCACTTGAAAATAGACAGTTGTAGAGGTTTAAATAATCTCTCTCATTCCATTGTCAACCTGTCACAGCTGCAGCACTTCAACATAATATCCTTGATTCTATTGACAATCTATCACAGTTGCAGCACTTTGAAAATAAAATATTGTCATGGTTTAAATAACCTCATTGATTCCATTGGCAACCGGTCATAGCTGCAACACTTGAATATAGAAGGGCGTGGACATTTAAATAACCACCCTGATTTCATTGGCAACCTCTCACAACTGTAGCACTTGAACATAATAAGAAGTTTTTAAAGGTTTAAATAACCCCCTTGATTCTATTGACAATCTATCGCACCTACAGCACTTGAAAATAAAATATTTTCATGGTTTAAATAACCTCTTTCATTCCATTGGCAACCTGCTACAACTGCAAAACTTGAACATAGAAGGGTGTGGACGTTTAAATAACCTCCCTGATTCCATTGGCAACCTGTCAGCTGCAGCACTTGAACATGGTAGAGTGTATAGATTTAAATAACCTCCTTGATTCCATTGGTAACCTGTTACAGCTGCAGCACTTTGAACATAGAAGGGTGTGGACCTTTAAATAACTTCCCTGATTCCATTGGCAACCTGTCAGCTGCAGCACTTGAACATTAGGCTGTATAGATTTAAATAACCTCCCTGATCCCATTGGTAACCTGTTACAGCTGCAGCACTTGAACAATAGAAGGGTGTGGATGTTTAAATAGCCTCCCTTATTCCTTTGGCAACCTGTCACAGCTGCAGCACTTGAAAATAAGATGGTGTGAAGATTTAAATAACCTCCATGATTCAATTGGCAACCTGTCACAACTGAAACACTTGAAAATAGAAAGTTGAACAGGTTTAAATAACCTCGCTGATTACATTGTACTGTTACACCTGCAGCACTTGATCCATGCTAATAAGTGTTTTCAGAAATTACTGTGGTGGAGACTGGAAAATTTTCAAAACTATCCCAATCATCATCTTCTAAATTCTCCAGACCGTCATCAGATTTTATCATATGGGAGTTGGACAAGACTGTGAAGGCATATCTATTTTGATTGCTGATGACTGCACAGCCAGTTTTGGAGTAGGCAATGGAATAGGCAGAGTATTTGCCACACTTGAGGCGGTCTTATCCTGTACAGGAAGAACAACTATTAGATGCAGCTTCTGGCTACCAACGTAATGCTCAGTATATACATGAACTTATGGTATTTGCTTGCAACATTAAGTATAATTAGAAAAAACATTTGGTTCATGGTCTACAAGTCTAAAAATTATCATACAATTTCTGTATGCTTCTATAATTTAGAATTAACTCTTTCAAACTTGAATTGCTCACTGACATTCAAAAGAAAAATGAAAAAACAAGGCAAATGCCAATTTAGCTAAAAATAAATTGAACTGATATTTTCTTACATATCCTCTTCAATATTAAATTGAATAGGACAGCGAGCATTAATTCATTAAAGAAAATTGAGGACATCTTGTTGGATTCACTAGCTTCTAATAAAGTGTATAGAAGGAGAAACTTTCACCAAAAAGTGAAGGTAGCTCATTTGTATATCTCAATTATGAATCTGAAAAAGAAATGCATCGGTTCATCAATACCTGTGTCAGAATTTGTATAAGAGAGAAAACATCAGAAGCATGCTCTCCCATGTGCGGTTGTTACTCTTGGTACTCTCCTCAATGGCTCTTTGCAAAATCTTTAACAATGCATGCAATCCAACCATCTGAACCTGAAAAAAATAAAATACACTAATCCTTGCAATCCAGCCATCTTCTAAAAATGCAGAGCAATCAAAAACATACCTGCACATTCGAATCTCCAAATCTTTACAGCACTTCAAATATTATTTTTGGTGTCGCGTTCATCTGCAGAATACTTAACAATTAGAACTGATCTTTTTTGAATCAACGTTCATATGCAGATTAACAATTAGAAATGATTATTTTTGAAATGATTGTCCTCTTTCTGATGATAGATCATTGAGTGTGATTCGAAACGTCGATTCAAAAAAACATTTACAATTTAATTCAGAAACATACATTCTATTCTTCATAAACTGTAGAAAAATATACCTAATTGTCAAACTTATTTTTATTCCAGCAAAAGAGTTAACTTCTCAAAGAGGTCCTTAGACGCTTCCCTGGCCTCTTAACTATGAAGTCTTTCAAAGAACTGTTAGACAATCTTGTGGAATGGTTTGCCCCAAAGATCCTCAGAGAGTTTCTATTATATCCAAGCGAAATTCATCTTTACCTACAAAAAGTAAAAGGAAAAACATGTAGGTAAAAGTAACTAGAAAGAAAAAAATATTCCATCACAATGTCTGGTTAGGGATAGATAAGTTCCATTTAACCATAGAACTGATACTTTCCAATAGATCACAAGATTAATATCCAGGAATTCATATCTATTACAGACCAATAGAGTCACAATGTCTCTCATAAATGCATCAACCTTGCAGATAGGTCCCATTGGACATAGAACTTGCAAGGAACAGGGTTGATGCCACTTGTGTCTGCTTCTGTGGAGCAGAGTAAGCAGATCAAGCTTCAAACGAGGTCATGCAATTCTTTATTCAAAGCATAGCATCAGTTCCCAAGCATATGAGTGCATTTGATCAAAGAAACAGATTAGCTCTAAAAGATAAGAAAAAACATGTAGGTAAAGGTAACCAGAAAGAAAAAAATATTCCATCATAATATTTGTTTAGAAATAGATAACCATTTAACCATATTAATATCCAGGAATTCATATCACTTATAGAAGTCTATAATAACTTGGAAACATGCATCCATTAGCTGGTAAAATAAGACATTCTCGCGTTGAAGATTTGGCTAAACTAAGTTCCAACTGATAGGTGATAAACTTTGAAGTATAAAGTTTCTAGCAACAAGATTCATGCAACCAAATATAGTTTACAAAGAAGAAAGTCCCATTGGAGGTAGAACTTGCAGGGAACAGGGTTGATGTCACTTGTGTCTTCTTCTGTGGAGCAGAGTAAGCAGGTCAAACTTAAAATGAGGTCATGCAATTCTATATTCAAGGCATAGCATCTACATAATCATTCAGTTCCAAAGTATATGCGTGCATTTGATCAAAGTAACAGAGTAACTTTTAGAGAGAAGCTTCTAAAAGGGGTTATCCTTCAAACCTCAAAGTCCTAACCTCAAAGTCCTACACTCATTAGAGTGACAGACTAGCTATTTCAAAAAAGAAAAGAACATGAAGAATGCATATTTAATACAACAAATAAGGAAAACAGCAAACCTCAAAGCTTAGCTGACAAGCAAGTCTCCCAGCTATTCATAATGTAAAGAAGCAATTAGAACACTGTATCTTGGAAAAACAGATTCATCACTGCAATAAAATTATTTAGTCAATTTCAAGATTCATCACTGCAATATCACTTGCAACCACACACTATAAAATTATTTAGTCAATTTCAAGATTCATCATAATATACACCATTCAGTAAGATTCGTCGTTTGGAAAAGAAAAATCATGAAGCACAACAAGTCAATATAAACCTAAGTAATGCACAAGACAATGAAGTAATTATACCTTCCAAACAATTTATGAATGCAGTGCATACAGAGCTCAGTTATAGGAAGAGCAAACTTTTCATCCATGGAGTATTCATCTGCAGAAAATTCAGTAATCCGTTACATTTAGAATACATCCAATTCAATAGAAGTTAAGCCATCTGAATATGGTCTCCTAACACAGAATTATCTAAAAATGAAAAATACAACAAAAGAATAAATATTACATTTCAAGGCTTACAAAATTGAGAATTATACTCCATCCAAACTGAAATTATCAACCAAGAAATAGAAATAGAAAACCAGATTGAAAATGTTATTTGTGAATAATGAGTGTTAAATTAGAATGCAAATGAGTTGAAGTCTCATATATAGTCAAATTAAAGCTTGAAATGAACCATAATAAATTAATGGGATTCATAATGCTAGTATAATGTATATCACTTTAATGAGGAGTTTACTCTGATACGAGTTGTGTTTTAGATGGATCTACATAGCAATGTTACATGATAATAAAAAGGCCAAGTGTGGTTCTATGAAGTCTTGGGTTTATCAAATATTTTAATCTCAAAAATAGTTTATGGTTAGTTTGGGGACTTAATAGCAAGTCAGGTATGGGAAGCGCGGTATTGTATTAAATAATGTATTCTATTTTGTTTCCTGTTATGAGGGAACATTTGCATGGGTGTTATTTCACTGACCAGCATTTGGTATGAGCAGTTCTCACAAACATCAATCTTTCAATCACTGCTTTCCATTTTCCTTCTTTAGATGGTTAGTTTTCTCTTTTATAATTAAATTGATCATTCAGTTACAAAGAAAAAAATATATATCTATAAGTAATGTATTATAATTTAATGATTTATATGAGAAATTATTTTGGAAGAAAAAATTAATTTGAAAATAATTTAATTTATAATAAATTAATCAATTATTACAATACACTTGCAAAGACTAAACATTTTGAAAAGTGTCATCAATAATAGATTTACAGTAATTTTTCAAAACATAATAACGCAAACAAAACTCATTATGAAACCTCCATCTGAAACAATCAATAAGAGAAGTAATACTGAAAAACTATAACATTGTCATTAGGAAACCATGAGCCAAAACCACCAAAAATGTGGTCCCTAAATCCTTAACAAAAAATCCATTCCAAAATCCCAAGATGAGTCCACAAGTTAAAAATAATATACTCCTTCCACCTACCATAAGCTTATCATAATCTACTCAACAAATTGGACAATCTATTTTGGCTCCATTATCTCTTTTGAAATATGCCTTATGATGTCACCATACATTGGTCAACAAGTGTAACTTCCTCTTATAGCACTCTATTAGAATTTAGGAGGATCAAGGAGATGAGAAACAAGCACAAGTGAACAAAGCATAAAATGTATTAGTTGACCCAATTGTAGTGAGTACAATACCTTGCTTATATAGGCAAGGATGAGGCAATCCACCTATGAGGTGTATTGACAAGTGTTCCATAAGGTGTCACAAAGGAGTAGACAAGTGTCCTATAGGTGGAACACTTGGAGTGTGCAAACCAACAACCTCCATGACTAAGTCATCAACCTTGTGTGCCAAGTGTTGAGTGACCTACCTCCATGACCAAGTCATCAACCTTGTGTGCCAAGTGTTGAGTGACATTTGAGGTGAGATGGAAATGTTTCCAACCTCAAAAAAGTAGCTCATGAGGTTTACCAAATAACTTGGTAACCTCTAGAGGTCTTAATGATTGCACATTCAGTTAGACAAGAAGTTGTCTAACCTCATATTGATCTAAGTGAGCTTAAGTATAGTGTAAATAGTAATTTTACACTAACACCCCCCCTTAAGTGATACTTAGGTAGGTTTATGAAAGATGAGTCCCGACTGTGCGCCATTTTAGGTACTCATTTACAAAATATCTCTCAAAAACCAGAGAAAGAAAGAAAACCCTGTGGGAAAAAACTTTCCTCCAAAAGAGAGAAAATAAAGAGATAACTTTAGATGGCCCCTCGTGATGATGATGATGCCGATGTAGATCCCAATGTAGGTATGAGGAACTCCTAAAGCATGTTGTAGTAGTAAACTTTGTCATTCCCTTAATTCCAAGAGAATTGAGCAAACAAATTGAAATTTGTAGTGATCAAAGGATGAAGACCAGGATGTAGGTCCAAGAAATATTTTGTACAACTGAAGAAAAGGAAGTGCATTGAGCGCACATACGAATGAGATAAGAATCTATGCGATTCAAGTTGAAATTGTTACAACCCCCATTACACTTTATAGATCAGTGTGAGTACAATTTCCAAATTCCCTATACACTTTCAATTATATGACACTACATGAATGTATTTACAAACAAAAATGCCAATGGAGTTAAATCAACCTTCTATATGATCTCCACCTTTTGTCAATTATGACAAAGCAAAATATAGACCTCTCTTCTTTGATAACTGAGTTGACTGCTTCTTGGAAATCTCTTTGCCAAGTGTGAAAAACGGTGGTTATGGAACCGCCTCTTCATGGCAGAGATGACGCAAAAACAAAGTGAGAGTTGGAGACGTGCTAATGTCTCCAAAGAGGCTGTTTGGAGGAGACAAGTCGGCTCGAATAGGAGACTACGTGGCCTAATCAAGGCCTGAGACCAAGTGGGGAGGCCGTTGAAAGGTAGAAGTCCGAGTCCGCTGGAGAGATCAGTGGCGCCCCTCGTGATCTGTGGTGGCCGCGGCTTCTGCATATTGATGGCCGCCTTGTTTCCAAACTTCACGTGGGCAGTTTTAATGCCCCTTTCAGCTATCGCGCCTCCCACACAAGAAAATCCGCCTCCAATACAATAGTTCGTGCCTCCAAATGGATTAAATCGCTGCAATAGAGGAGAACCGCGTGCTTGAGATAGGAAAATAGCACCTACAAGCAAACAGGGGTCTCCACACGTGCCAGGACAGAATCACGCCTCCTTGATCTTCGTACAGGCAGTGAGGGGTCTTCCCACAACAAATCGGGCCTCCACTTGATGCGTCGGCTCGTTCAACAGTAGATCGTGCCCTTCACTGAGTGCAAAGATGGCGTTCTGCTTAGATTTGGGGTCAGCACTGCTTCATCTGTAAATTTTAACACAGATAGCAATGGAATCTAAAAAATACAATGAATTGGTTCATCTAATGGCTTACAAACATCTCCACCTAATGCTCTGATACCATATTAAAATTTAGGAGGATCAAGGAGATGAGAAACAAGCACAAGTGAACAAAGCATAAAATGTATTAGTTGACCCAATTGTAGTGAGTACAATACCTTGTTTATATAGGCAAGGATGAGGCAATCCACCTATGAGGTGTATTGACAAGTGTTCCATAAGGTGTCACAAAGGAGTAGACAAGTGTCCTATAGGTGGAACACTTGGAGTGTGCAAACCAACAACCTCCATGACTAAGTCATCAACCTTGTGTGCCAAGAGTTGAGTGACCTACCTCCATGACCAAGTCATCAACCTTGTGTGCCAAGTGTTGAGTGACATTTGAGGTGAGATGGAAACGTTTCCAACCTCAAAAAAGTAGCTCATGAGGTTTACCAAATAACTTGGTAACCTCTAGAGGTCTTAATGATTGCACATTCAGTTAGACAAGAAGTTGTCTAACCTCATATTGATCTAAGTGAGCTTAAGTATAGTGTAAATAGTAATTTTACACTAACACACTCTTATGTGTCATATGTTCTCTTACATTTTTAATGTGGAAGGTTCAAATTTTCAAGGCCATAACTTTTACTTTGCAAAGCCATTTAAGCCAATTTTTTTAAATTGTATATTTGGAAGAGACCCATGTCATTGCAATCTTATTGTCCTAGTTAAAGCACATTTCAATTTTTTTGGAGCCAAAATCGACCTCTAGAACCCTAAAATTTGTATTTTTTTTCTAATATAGCTTAAAATTGTATTGTTTTATTTTTAACTTTAGGATTATATTGAGATACCTTTCGTAAAATTCTCCCACCTGTCAAACACCTTGCAAGAGCAAACAAAATACCAACACTAAAGTTATTTTCTAGGGGCTATGAGGCCCATAACCTTATTACACAACTTGGAACTTCTATATATGTTGAATTGCTCCCTCAATGCATCTATGGCATTTTGCAAAGTACCAAGTTTATTCAATATGACCATGTCATCCTCTACCATGTCACAAATAAATTGGTACTAGAAACCTTTGTGCTTTGTCCTTACATGAAAGGTCAAGTTCATTGCCAAACATATGGCAAGTTCTAATGGTCATAAAGAACTTTGATAGCTCCCTAACTTAGCCCCATATTTGAACATAATCTTTTAAGCCAAATGACCTTCCTACAAGAATTAGTAGCTTCCATGTACTCATGACCACAACCTATCACTTACTCATCCAATTAATAGCACCACCAAAATGCATTAAACACACCCACTAGTAAATCCTTTTCTATCAACATATCATATTCAATCTAAATCCACAAATCCATGAATATCTGCTTAGTGTTGGTCCCTTGTAGAATCAACATGATAAAAAATGGATTACTCAAAGGTACCAAGTACAAATATTTGAAGACCCTTTTAATTGCAACCCAACGATTTCATCAAAATTAGGCATAAAATGACTTAAGACTCTCATTGCATGGGCAATGTATAGTCTAGTATACACCATAGCATACATCAAACTCTCAACTATATTGGCATACAAAACATGAGTCATATAGTTCATATTTGTGGGAGTTGTAGAACACTACCCAAGTAATGCTTAGTTCCCATTGAAATAAGAACACTCAATGGTTTGTTGTCTTCTATGTGTAGCACAATATAATGTATAGAGTTCACATACTTACTTTGGCCCAACCAAATTTTTTGTTCGCTCCATCTCTTCTAATCTCTATACCCAATATATATTAGGAAACCTCAAGTCCTTGCCAAATTGTTATTAAAGTTGATACTTATTTAAATCTCAAATCATCTCTTTGTTGTTATCAAAAAACAACATATCATCTACATATAGTGTGGTAATAATGAATCATTTTCCATTCAGTTTATAATAAACATAATGATCTAATTTGAATCTCAAAAAACCCAACTTAGCACAAATGAATCAGAGTTTTGGTATCACATTTTAGGAGATTGTTTTGAGACCATATAAATATTTTTTTCAATTTACAACTCAAAGACTCATTTACCTAAGTTAACAACATAATTATTTGGTCGTGTCATGTAGGTTTATTCCTCCAAATCACCATACAAAAATGTTGATATCTTCACATCCATTTGTTATATTTCTAAATAAAAAATGTCGAAGTTAATTTCTCAACTCTATAGCTCCCAAGGATCACCTACAATAAAAAACCTCTCACATAAATAAATAAATAGCAAATATATAGAGGTCAAGAGGTATTGATCCAAATATTGAATCATCGTTACTGTGAAAACCTCACAATATAAAGTGAATACAATAAAAAATCCTTAAAAAAGGAAAAAAGCAACCTTAGATTTCCTAAACCCTAGGTGACGATAAAAGAACATGACATGTATCCTCATCATATAACTTGGGACACAAAAAAAAATGACCTAATGAAGATTAAGTACTAGAGTGAAAGTGACTTTTAATCTTAACAAAACATTATTGCTACAAATTACAAGAACCTAATAGATTTCTGCTTAGCAACTAAGAAAAAATCTCATTGAAGTCTATCCCCTTAACTTGACAATATATTTTACAACTAATATTGCCTTGTAATTTTCTACATTGCCATCTAAATTGATCATCTTGTTGAACACCCATTTATATGCAATAAAATTTCTTTCTTCTATCTATAGTACTAAGTTCTATTTATAATTTTTCAACACAACAATCTCCTCATCCATTGTCACCTTCATGGTTCTAGGCTCATCAATATTAGTTTTGTACATCTCTAATGAGGAAAATTATATCTATTTGTTTGTTTTCTCTATTGAGTGGACCTCCTCAAGAATTGAGGTGGATGTTATACCTTCTTTTCTAAACTATCAAACCTATTATAGCTTTCCTCTTTCATTAGATTTCAATTAAATATTCTCAATTTTTGGAGTTAATTAAACCAAATATTTCTTCCCATCCTCTTCTAGCTACAACATTATGGAAGAAATCTTAATCTCTTTAAAATAACACTTTTACTGCATAGAACTCTCTTTTCCACAAGGTCCCATAGCTTGTATTCCTTCGCATTGACACAATAACTAATAAAAATGTATATCACTTCCTTTTTCTCCAACTTTCACTACTTCTCCATAGGCACATGTGCATATGCCTCAACTGAAAACTATATGATATTCTAATGAGGGATTTTGTCTCTTCCATGCCTCCATAAGAGTCTTATTAACAATAATTAATTTAGGAGATATGTTAATCAAGTAACAAGCCATTGCAACTACTTTTTCCTATAGCTTTTGTCCCAAGTTGGCTTCACTAAGCATACTCCTAGCCCTCTCCATCAATATCATTTTCAATCTCTCTACAACTCCATTATATTGAGGGTATATCGAGTTGTCTTATGTATATCAATCTCATGATCTATATAGACTCTTATCAAAATTTGTAGAACAAAAGTCGCTAACATTGTCAGTCATCAAAACTTTAATCTTCTTGCTAGTTTTGATTTTTCAAAAGAACTTCAAACTCCTTAAACCAACTATATACTTTAAATTTACTTGTCCCTTTCTAGACTAATCATCTATAAAAGATATATAATATCAAAAATTAGAATTTAGGGAACATTAAACAAAACCAAATACAACTAAATAAATTGTGAATGCAACATAGAAAAATATTGGTGAGAATTAGAATAAAATTGAATGTTGTTCTATGTGTCATTTATGAAATGTTCACATAAATCAAATTCAATGGTACAATCATTCAACCCCTTAACAATTTTTTTAGGGTCTTTAGACCCTTCTCACCTATTTGGCTTATTCTTTGTCACCACAACATTGTTTCCTCAATAGACAACTTGCTCTTAAAAGTAAGATCTCTCACTTACTTACCCAAAATGCATGGCCATCAAAACTAAACACAACATTCATATTTGATGTTGGTTTTGATGGCGAGGGTCTAGATTCTACAAGTTTCTTCAATATATAGAAATAGAAGAACTATTTTACTAGACAATGCATGCATCTAGCTGAAACAAAGTGACCACATAAAACCATTAGTAAGAACTATAAATCCTCACACCATATTACACCATCTACTAGAGAAAACAATCTACATGTATATGCATCTTAAGTGATAATAGGTTTTGTGCCAAACTAGGAATGTGCAGCACATTATTTATCCCCTTCAATTTTCTATGTGGGAATCACATATGAACTCTATACCATGACTAACTATACTCAAGTCAAAGTCATCATTGAGGTACACCTTCCTCTCATCATATTATTCATACTTTGAAACAACCCCTAATGGGAAGTCATATGGAAGCTCAAGAGTTCATCAATTACACCCTTGTGATATATGAGATGTCAATGTCATTATAAAGAATTGATATTATCTTGAGAAGATTTATCAAACTTATTATTAAAACCATTTTCTTTTCCTTCTCCTTTTTGCAGTCTTTATAATAGTGCTCAAGCTTGCTATAGTTCTAAAACTTAGACTTAGACTTTCTAAGAGATTTGAATTTCTCGCAATATCTCTATTTAAATTTTTTTCTTCATGTCCTTGAATTTCTTCTTTGATCTTCCATGAGCTATGACCTCTTTAGTAGATTTAGAAGCTTTTTACTACATCTCCTCTAAGAAAAACATGGCCACTACCTCATTCATTTTAATTTTCAAGGTGGTGCTTCTAATTACCATCACTGAGTGATCCCATGAGTCTATCAAAGAACATGTAAGTGTCATGCAACAACTTTCTTCTCCGTTTTTACTTGAATAATGTGCAACTGGACCACAATCATATTCAATGTATTCAAATTTTTGGCCATAAAACCATTATCATCCATTCTCAATGTGTAAAAGGTCTTTCTCAAGAAAATTATTTTATCCATTCTTAGTCCAAATTTTGATAGATTTCCTTATGTCTATTATAATTATGCTAGTTTTCTTGAGTATATGCCTGCTTTTTATCCCCTTATATTTTTTACATTATCCCTACTCTTCTTTTTATCTTTCCTTTCACCCAAGGCTTATCCTTTCTCATATATCTCATCTAACTCCTAGATTCTTGTGCTAATTTATCTTCTGCCACAATTCCCTCCATCTATTTCGTC
Organism: Sequoia sempervirens; assembly: GCA_007258455.2. NCBI lineage: Eukaryota > Viridiplantae > Streptophyta > Pinopsida > Cupressales > Cupressaceae > Sequoia > Sequoia sempervirens. Next base: position 140,793 of record VDFB02336300.1, read on the forward strand.
ATATTGTTCTACTAACATCCTCACATTTATCTTCTCTTGATTTCATACCTTGATGATGGATCACAGAGTTTTATTTGAAACATTGATTTTAGAAATCTACACATCAAATCAATAAAAGATTAGCTAAAAATAAAACATGGATTGTGGAAATTTTACTTGATTTTAGAAATGAATTAGCCTAGTAGTCACACAACTTCTTCCAAGGGTCTTCTGTAGTGACTTATTCATGTACATTTAACGAAACACAATCCATCAATCAAAGATTAATGGGATTATTTTCCTTTTTTATCTAATAGATATTAGTCAACTTGTGCAATTGTAATGGGTTTGGATTTAGATACTGTAACTCATAAATCTATCTCTATGAGAATACCCTAGATTTTGACCATCCAATAACTCAAAGATAGCTCTTGTAAACTATTCTAGCTCTTTTCTCAATGTGCTTGCCATTTTCTTGCATCAAGATCTTTTAAATAAACACCTAATCAAGCCAAAATTAGTACAAACGACCTTCTCCCTAACACCTAAGACTCAAGGTGACCAAGCTATAAAACCAAATAAAAGGAAGAAAAGGTACACAATATGCATCGTACACTAATATATGTGTGGCAACGAAAAAAGTATCCCTTTACTTTTCCTTGCTCATTTGGGCCCTCCTTGCTAAACTAAGCTTAAATGTTACCTCAAGTGATTTAGTGTTCTAATGTGTTTGCACATTCATATTAGGTTTTGGGCCCTTGTAAACTAATGTACTTAAAGTGTACCTTGTAAAGGTGTTGTAAAATGTAACACACTTTCACACTTTTCTAGGGTTTTATTAATTAATTGAACCTATTGAACCTATTTTTAACTAAAATGTACCTTAATGATGCCTTGTTTAGAGTGTTGTAACATGTTGCAACACACTTTCACACTTTTCTAGGGTTGTATTTAATAATCAGGCTTATTTATGCTTTAATTGGCCTTATTTTGCATCCATAAGCCTTAATTAATGCATATTTTGAGGATAATCCCGACATAAACCAACATCTAATCATAATTTAGGTGTTTTTAGGTTGTATGGTCCATATTTAGTAATTTGGGAGAGTCATACACCACCTTGGGCATATGAGTCTGACTTAGGTTTTTGGGTCCTGATCTTAATTTTACACCTTTCTAAGTATTTTTGAAATTGGAACCATAAATTATGCCTAATGGGACTCATACGCCACTTTTGGTGTATGAGTCCCATGTGGCCCAAAATCAAAATTAATTCAAATTCTTGGTAGGATTTTATTCTCATAAATCTGATGTCGACTTGTGTTGTAATTTCAAGGAATTTGACATCATTAAGTATAAATACAAGGTTCTTTCACTCATTTTTCTCCTAGCAACTTAAGTATTCATGCATTATAGAAAATTTATGATCAAGGAAGCATTCAAGAGTCTTCAAGAGCATAATATCAAGCATTATAGAGCATTATTCAAGCATCAAGCATCATGTCAAAGTCATCATGCATCATGTTTGTTTTTGAACTAACAATTGTGATGTAGGGTTTCATGATTCAAGCTAGCATTCAATTCAATATTTGTCCTATTCAAGAAAGAGTCAAGATCCCCATCCATTGCAACCATCTCATGCATTTTTGCAACAATTTATTATAAGGGTTTGGTGAGTTGTAACATTGTTTATTTATAGTTCATTCATCATTCCTTTATCTTACTTGATTTTGTTATGAGGTTTGATTACTAAAACGGGGTTTGACCAAGGAAAACCCCTTTCTACTAACAAAACACTAACAAGACTGATACACTAGTTCTGGATTATGAGTCCCAATTTAGGTCATTTTCTAGGTTTTTGCAGTTTCAGACACCCATTTGCCAAATTTCAATTTTTGCACAAAAACCTAGTTCTGGAACTAAATCGCTGAAACTAGCATATAAGTCCCATTAGGATTTAAAAATAGTGTTTTCAAGATTTCAAAGCTTCATCTACTCATCTTCAAATTTCTATGTGCACACATTTCATCTTGCAATTTTTTGTTCTATTTTACATCCTTTTCTAAGTTATTTAGTGAAAGATTGCATCATACTAGGTTTAAGCATTTTGAGTTACATTGTATTTTTCTTTCCAAGCCCTAGAGCTTTGTGATGAACCCCTCATTAGTTTATAATCAAACCATAGGACAACCCTATTGCAAGATCTATTTCTCCTTTGCATACTTTAGATTGAGATCTCTAGGACTTTCCTTCAATGAAATAATTGGAAAGTGGGTTTTTCTCTATGTTCTAAACCATACAAAAGCATATCCCCCATTTTCTGTTGTTTCAATATTAAAGGAAATATGTGCAAAAATTAAATTGATCATATAGTTATAAGGAATTAAACACAACAATAATATATCATAACACAATAATTTACATGATGGAAACTATTTTAGGAGAAAAACTTCACAATCCAAAAAAATTCAATATATTATTTAGTATTCAAAGGTTACAATATACTTGCAAAATATATTTACCTTTACAGGAGTATTATCCATAAGAGATCTAGAGCAATTATAACAGTGTAATAGTATCTACAAAAAATCACTATGAAACCTCCATCTCAAGCAACCAATTAATAGAAGCAATACATGGAACCATCAAGTGGTAATTAAGAACATGTGAGTTAAAACCACTAAAAATATGACATCAAAATCCTTAATAAAAAATCAAACACCCAAATCCCAAGACAAGTCCATAGACTAAAAAATATATTCATTCCACCTACATTAAACTCATCATAATCCTCTCAACAACTTGGGTGCTATATTTTGACTCCATTATCTCCAGTCAAATATGCCTTATGAGATGTCACAACATGCATCACAAGTTAGTCAACAAGTATAACTTGCTCTTTTAAGTCTCTTATGTGACATAGATGCTCTTACATTTATGAACTTTTTATTTGGAAAAGGTACATGTCATCATAACCCACTTTAGTTAAATCTCATTTTGACATTCTTTCAAGGCCAAAATCAATCTCTAAAGCCCCAAAATTATTATTTTTCTTTGATAGTAAAATGCAAAATTGAGACACCTTTACCTACTATTCTCTTTTTTTGTTCATTAATAACTCTCAAATAGATGAGATATATGTAATATAAAACTACCCACCATAATATTTTATGGTCAAGGAATATTCAGCTACAAATATTTGATACTTACATGAAGTACAAGTTTCCATGAATGAAAATGTTAGCAATTTTTTTGGTGCACTATATAAAACATGGGCTTGTTCCTTTAAGTAGTATATTTTTCCAATGCTTGGGATGTCCTTTGAGCTGTAGTACACAACTTATTTTTTAATTCAAATCTAGATAAACGTATCAAATTATATTAAACAAGATACCTTATAGGCTTGCACCAAGAATTTGAGAGACTAGACATAAACTAGTTACATGTTAAGAATTTACAATAGTCTTCATAAACTGAGGTAAAATTCCTTAATTATGTTTCCAAAAACAACAACCACACCTATAAAAGCATAAATCTAACAAACACATACCAACATAAATTGAAAGTAGAAAGTTGTAAGAACCAACTTATCAATTATTTAGTAGGTCACTTTCTCCACATTTGAAATCTTGTGAGGTTGCCAAGTCCAACATTTTCCTCACTTTGAGCCTACAACTTTGGATTCTTAATCTCTTCCATCTCGATTTCAAGTTCATTGACCTTTTTCAAGTGATCTTCCAAATCTAGCCATGTCTCCTTTCACCCCACAATACTAAGTGCTCTATCTATAATTAGATAGGACTAATTGTTCAGTTAGAAATATTTATGTTAAAATAAGGTAATTTAGCCTTTACTGTATGTTTAAAATAAGGTAATGTTTAGGAATAATTGTTCTAATGATTTTCTCCTTTTTCTCTCTTGATTCATCTCGATGATGGATCACAGAGTGTGATCCGAAACGTTGATGAAAAACTCTACACAATTGAATCCATAAATCATTGAACAATATACAATATGGATTATGGAAATTTGATATCATTAATTGAGTCTTTAGTTATGAAGTAGTTGTCTTAGTTTCCTCCAATTGAGTGGTAAGTAGGTCTATTAGTAATATAGCTGCATATTAGAATAAGGAATTATGTTTGTGGAATCACACCTATTTGCAACAATTTTCTATTTACTTAGAATTGGAATAAAGGTGGATGTGTAGTTAGGAAAACTATTGGATTGCCACTAATTAAGGAGGTTAACTATTTGAAATTTCCACTGATTGAGGACTAATTGTGAATGATTAAAAAAGGTGGGTCATAAAACAAAACATAAGGCACAAGTGAGGGCACTTTTGGAAAATTAAAAAAAATTCACCCCTCATTTTAGTTCTAGTGGCACTACTACACCAATTGGGTGCACTAGAGATAAAACCCTTCAAGGGTGAAATTTTCATCTTAGGGACAAAAATCTTGACAATAGATTTGTGTAGATTAAATTTAGACTTGCAAGCTGCAAAGTGCACTAGAATCATCAAACACGGCTAAATCTCAATCAATCAATCAATATAGAGTTTGTATGCTGGGAGTGCGCAACAAGGAATATCATGTTATTAGGTTCAATCTTAATGTATTTCTTTGATTGAAGAAATAATAATAAATGTGTGTCTGCATGTTGGCTAGAATAGTTTTAGGTTTATTTTGCTATACTATTGGTGGAAGTAATTATAGTAGTATATTTAGTTTAGTTTTTATAGTGAGTTAATATATCGCATCCCTTGTAGGAACATTTACCTCATCAACGCCATCATAATAATCATTGTTGTAGGTCACAAAAGTAGTGATAGGCCAACTGGCTATTTTAGAGAAATGAATAGATGCACATGCCTTAAGGGTCCAAACCTAGGCTATAAGTAGAGTACTCATGTCTAGATGTGATGCATATTTTTTATAATTTTTTCCAAGTAAATAATTAATTATGAATTTTTTATTACAACTTTTAAAAAATATTAAAAACTAGTATGTCTAACCACATTAACTTGGTCAAAACTTCATGAAATTCAATTTTTCTTTTTTTAATCCTATACTATGTGAAGCATAAAATGTGATATATGTTTTGGATTCAAAAAATGTGATACTGTTTGAAAGCTATAGATGTTTTTTAATCGGCCTATCAATTAGGACTTTAGTCTTAATTTGAATAGAAAATGAATAATAATTACTTATTAAATTCAAATTAAAGCATAATTGATATTGGTGGAAAGCTGAGAATCTCCTTTAAAAACCCTTTTCATTTCATCAATTTTTGGTAAAAAAAGGTCGTCAGCCACATACCCATCATATTGCCACTTTTTGGCCCTTCATGATCCCGCACATACCCTTATTCACATAGCAACTCATCTAAATCCATGTTGGTTGGGTAAATCATCTCAATTGAACTTAAGAACTTTTAGATTTCCAAGGGTTTCAAATGAGATTAAAACAAAAGTTCATTCTTCTATGGGATGATTGGATTCATGTTACAACAATGAAAGAACAAAATCGTACATTGATGTAAACAATACTTTTTTGCATCCTTCTTAATGATAGGCTAGTGTGGCTCCAATAATTCTAGCTTCTTAAAGGGTGTTATATCCATCTTATAATCTTATGTATTCTATCTCCAAATTTTTTGAAATATGTATTTGGACATCTATGAGATGTCAAGATAAAGTTATTTAATTATTATTATTTGAGATACTTGGGATATAGTTGTAATGAAATTGAATAAAAAGGGTATTGAAAAGTTCAAGAAAATTGGGAGTTACACAATTGTCTTCATCAATCATTCAGTGTTTTAAATTTACTACTATATGTGTTTCACCATGTTTTATTTTGGATTTGATAGTTAATCACATATTAATCTAATTATTTAATTAGATTTGTATAATTTTTAAATCTATACTTTTATTACATCTATTTACCCTATTTTTAACAAAGCAAAGAAGAATATTTTGATTCTAATACATACACATGAACATCTTTTAATCCCAAGGTGCATATAATCCTAGTCTTGTCCTTTTGGAACTCATTTTTCCTTCATAGATCTAAGTGGTATATCATCCTATTTACTTTCTATTTGTAGAAAATTGTATAATTGTATATTATGTCCAACACTAGCTCTCTATGTCTAGTCTAGGCTTATTGTGATTATTTGTATGCATTATACTAATTAGCCTAAACTATAACCATAGTGTTCCTATTTCCACACCATATTTATTGGTGAAATTGTTACATGTTACACAACCTTTGGATCTAATTATGGTTTTAAAATCTAAACTTATTTTTTATGTTATCATTTTTTAGATATGGTTTATCCTTTTTCTCATTGTGCTCTCTTATTCTATATTTATGTTTAAGGTTGGTGATTGTATGCAATGCTTATCCTTTGTGCACCCTACCCACCTTTATAATAGATATAGGATGTGTCTATTTTCATATTTAAATCATTTGATTGCTTTATCCTTTTAATATTATCATTATTTATGCCAAGGACATCCCATAGTTCCTAAATCTTCCATTGAAGAAATACCTTGTCTAAACAATAACATGTCTACCCAATCCAATAATTATCTTTGATGGTGGTCATATTGAGGTCAACTGAGGTGAAATACAAGATTATGATCATGATGAAGATGTGGATAAACAAGATATACATATTACTAGATATGATTTGATGAATGTATTTAAAAATACAAAATTTATTAATCCATGAGCACATTTATTCTATAATATATTAGTTGAATTACGTCATGATATGGAAATATTGGATAGCCTTGGATCCTTAATGAGTAATCTTGGTGATGTGTCTCATAATCCATCTTATTCCTCTAATCCTAACCCTACTATTTTCATAACCACTACCACCATTCCTTCTAGTGTTGGACTTAGTACATCCATCCTTCTTACATATTTTCCTACTATCTTATTGAAAGGTCAGATTCTATATTTTATCATTTCTATTATTAGTTCCATCATGCCTACTACCCATTTTCACATATATTGTAATCAATAGTTCATGAGATCACATATTTGAGGCATATTATCATAAAAATTAATTCCATGTATATTCTTTAACATGTTTTTTATATCAAAGTGATTAATGGTTCAATAACTTAGACCACACCACTTGGAGGCAATAATCTCATAGGGAGATGGTTCTTAGAGACAAGGTCAACCCCAATAAACTCTAGTTGTGCCTAAGACACCCCATGCTTAGCACAACACTTAAAGTGGGTTTCAAACCTATGACAATTTTTTATATCTTTTAACAACTCAATTATTCATTCTACATGCCCAAGGCCCTAAAATTTGGGGTAAATTATTGAGAAATTTTACACAGCCCTTAGTTAGTGGGGGACATCATATAGAGTAAATGGGTGTTGGCTTGGTTGTTGAATATGTTTACACTATACCTTACCTCAATGTACCCCCATGACAAAACATAGGGTAGTCCATGCATTACCATAAGTGTGACCATTATCTCCACATGTCCTATCTAGCCATTGCAAAGAATCCCTTGTCTTACGAGATTTAAATATGAGTTGATGGTGTGAAACTCTTCAATCCCCACGATTAGAGCCAAATTTGGTGGGTTGTATTCTTGAACATTTTAAATACATATTTATAAGGGCATTTCTAACTACAACATTTGACAAAAAATCCCTCTCGATTATGATTTGATGAATGTTTATGCCCTCTATTAATATTAGTTGGCCTTAGACTCATTTGCAAGCTTTCTTTTGAATTCTATTTTAGAAAACATAATATGAAATGTAACAAAATAAAATTTGATTTGTTATGAGAAAAGAATGATATCATCACATTATAGACTTTTCATATTATGTTATGATAACAATTATATTATCTTCTCTAATTCATGGGTAGCTAAAAACTTGCTCTAACAAATGAATCTTAAAGAGAAACTAAAAAATAATTTAATATTCATTAAAATAAGCTAATTAGTGCCAACTAATCATGGAAGGCTTTACTTCTTACATACCATATAAGAAAAGAATCCATAAAATGATTCAATATCTTTCAAGGGTTTTCACATTGTTATGGTCACTTAGAATTTAATTTGATAAAAATGGATATAAGTTTGATGAAAAAGATAATCAAGAGGAAATTATGTTTTTGGTAACAAAAGCAGGAGAGGGCCCCTAAACCCAACTAGAGAACAGAATGAGGCCTAGAGGCCACCAAAACAAACCTAGAAAAACAACAGGGGCCAAAAAATTGACCAACAACTTGCAACAAGTCCAACACCTACCAACACATAACAACAAAAACTATAAACTAGCGAAGAACAACATCCCTAAAGAGAAAATAAAACAAAATTTATGAAGGGAACACAGGTCCATTAAGAGCATCGAGCAAAAATCCAAAAAAACACAAACTACCACACCCAATTACTCCTGGAGAAAGCAGATAAGGTTCCATTCATTCTCAAGTTGTTCCAACACCCCACTAAACTGTTCCATCAAACTAGTCGCTCCTTCATCCAATTGCTCCTCCACAACCCAAGAGTTTTGTTGCTTCCAATAGCCTTTCCTAGCCTTAGTCACCTCACTCACCACCCTAAAGATGACCTTTTACATTATTCCCAAAGTAATTACAATTAACCTATTGAAGGCCCTATCCATCTTGTCCACTTTCTATTGGAACGAGAAGCGTCTAGGCCTCCAAGGTTCTAACATCATCCTGCATTATCCCACTCTTTTCCTCCATACGCTGAACATCCATCCCCTTCATGACATCCCTAGCCACCTCTTGAATTTCACATTTAATATTTTGAAGCCCTTCCTCCTCCGGATACTTTGAATCTTCGATCACTGGTTAGTCATCACCAACCATTTCTTCATCTTGTTCACTACTTGCAGAATCATATGAGATATCTTCTCCCAACACAACCGAGAGCTCCTTTTTACTCATATTAATTGGAGACGGATTTTCCTCTTCAGGGCCATCCCTAGGCTCTTCAAAACAAAATTTCTTCCCTTTGGAAGACTAGCTAGCAAACCTAGTCGATTGTATCTCATCCCTCCCAATGCTAGAATCATCCAAATTTCCAAGCTCCTCCTCATCTCTAATTTCAATGGTGACTTTTTTTGCAATTTTAGGATCAAGACTATCACAGGCCTTCCTTTTAGTGCCAGAGTTACTTGGTGGGTTAATACAAGCCTCTTTTCCTTTCTTATTTAGATAAGTAGGGTTTCCCATGGTAAAAAGGTGCTTAATTGAAGATTATTTAAAATTGGAAGGAACACCAAGGAGATTTTTAGCAAGAAGTCTCATAGAAGAGGGACCCTCACCAAAAGAAATAGCCAAAGAAGGGTTGGGGAGAGGTTTTGCATGAGAAATAGGGGCAAGAAAATAGTAGGGATACTACCAGAAGGTCCGAATAGGGGGGTAATAGTAGCAACATAATTATAAAGACACTGGCTCAAACCTTGGTGGAGAGGGGGTGAGGTGCTCGTAGCTTTACATTTTTTTAAAGACGAAAATAGAAAGAAAGGTATGTTAATTTTCTCATTCCTACATATATGACATACAAAGGGAAAATTGTACTTATGGACAATGGTAAAGCACCCTTCAAGAGTGAAATAATTCATGATATGAACACTAACAACCCCATAGGAATTGATAGGTGTTCTCTATTATAACCATTTTGGCTTCTCACTAGCTTCTCATCACCTTCAAGGAATCTGCCCATGAACCCTGATCATTGTCATTACTTTTTTTGGACACTCTTAAAGGCCACTACACTGAAGACCTATCACAACCTCAATCAACCTAGGGGACACTCCAAGTTCTATACTATCAATCTAAACTCTATCCTCTCTCCAGGAATTGTAAAATTTAGCAGTAATGTTCTCATTATAACCACACATTTCTATAAAGAATGTTCCATCCTCCTTGAAGAGCTTCCATAGCTCAATTTTCTATCGTAAAGGCACACAGGAGAATGGCTTAGACCTTTTCCTGGGACCCCCATCGAGTTATAGTCATGGTGGTAGAAGAAAGAAAAATTACCTTTCTCAATAGTTGAATTAGTGGGCGAAAAAATAATAAAAGAAGCAATAATATAGTTGATGCCCTAGTTTGATAGGAAGATAGCAAAGAAGACCTCCACAAGCAGGTTGCAATCATTACATATTTTCCAGAAAGGTCTAATAGGAGCCATGAAGTATGTTGGAGGGTGGATAAAATTCTACCAAATTTTAGCATCCCAATTTGTAAACCCATAATTTGTGTGAGAGTAGATGCTACAATCAATAATGATAAAAAGAAAGAAAAAATAGAAGCCCAAACTCCAATTGAAATGAAATCTGAAAGATTGTGGCTTAGGAAACAAGTGAGGGCACAATGATGAGTAGATACTAGGATTATCTATCATGATTTAATTATGCCTCAAATCCTTGGCTTCAAGGGAGAGAGGATCTATCATCACGTCATTCAACCATCCATCAAAAATCACATGCTTGAAAAAATAATTCATCTGAAGGAAGAAATAAATTAGAGTATAAGTCCAAAAGGAAGTTTATCAAAACATAATAACTAGCAAAATCCCAAGGCATGAGATACTTTCCAATTAAATGCCCCATCAATGTCAAATCATAGAAATGGTAGCACCAAGTCACAAAGGTATATGAGGTAATGAAATTTGCCAAGACTGACATCATGCACCCCACGTCAAAGTCATCCTTCCATATACAATTATTACACCTCACCCCCTGAGATGGACCCAGAAAAGCCCACTAGGTATACAAACAAGCCTCTGACACCCAAACCACATGGCTTGCCACCAAACCACCACCATAAGTACTTTAGCAGAATTCAACCTTTTCCTACAAATCATCTTGATAATATTGGGATTCAATTTTAAATTTTAAATTAGGTTCTGCTATCTTTTACAACACATCATACAATAGATGTTATGATTCAAATTTGAAATCAAAATTGGATTGGAGACCAACGGCCCGACCATAGCAATAGAGAGACCTACATTTAACAAGGCATACATCAACATCATCAAAGGTTAAAAGGAACCCCACCCATCCAGTCCTTAGCCAACCAGTCCTTGATATGAGTTAGAATATTCTCAAATCTCAAGAATTTCCAATGGGTAAAGGAGAACCCCATGTTGGAGATTGCATCAATAGGGTTATTCCCTTCTCTAAAGATATGAAAGATTGAAAATTTTTCCATAGAAGAGTGAAATCATTTAGAGTCCAAAATAAGACTACTAATGTTCCAAGGGGGCTCAGACAAGCTGTTTAGACAATCCACAATCAATTTCAAATCACCCTCAACCAAGACATAGTCAAAACCCAGATCTTTTAGCCTCTTAATACCTCTCCAAGTAGCCACAAGGAAATTATGTTAGTAATGTAAAAATATACTTTTATTGGTGGATTAAAATCACATAGAACATTTATAACATTTATGTTTAAGTTAAAAATGGTGAATGCAACTACAAGGGAATTTAACAAGAAGACAATGCTACAAAAATTGATTATCTCCTATTACAAGATCCCACAAATACAAATGAAAATTTATGGAAATTTTTATTGGTAACCAATCCTAAAATATAAATGAAATAGAAAAACTAACTAATTCCCCACAGAGAACCAAATCTTGGGAATTGGAGGATCCCCAAATCCTAAGAACCCAAATAAGGAGCACATATTTATAGATGAATAAATTCATAATAACTTTTGGGTTGTCTAATCAAAATTGATCACCATAATAATACCAAGAAATAATTTAATGATCAAGTGACATGACAATATCCTTTCTAATCTCCTTCAATAATTGTAGATTTTTTGTATAAAATGGGGTTCATATTAGTCATTAGGAGTATAGTTCTTACCATTATTTTTATATTACTACATTGAATATTTTATTCACTATGAGGAGTGTAGTTCCTATTTTTTATAGTGTTAAGTTAAAATGTGTATTCCTTGTGCCTATTTTTTCCTAGGAGTTAATGTCCTTGTATGTGGGCAATTGCCTTTTTCACATTGCACTTTTGTTTTGGAAGATTTTTTAATGAAAAAATAGTATGGAATGTTTATACCACTTATTCAATCAAAGTTTTTTAAAGAATATTTAAAAATTGTTGTACGTACCATAAGGAATTTTTTTAGTTTTCATTAGGAAACAAATCATAAACAAGCAGAAAATGATCAAGCATATATTCCTTCAAAAATATGAACCTTCTCTACTAGCATTACTCTGTGAGAGTAGACTTGGAATAAATTTATCATTTCCATAATTCATATTTCATAATAAAATAATGATAGGGAATAATTTTCTCATGTCCTAATAAAATATGTCTTTGTGCTTGACATAGCCCTCACAATGATAAAATTTTAAAATAAAAAAATGATGTTTAGATGATTTAGCTAAGGAGCATTAACAAAGTTAACATTAGGTGGGGACAAGGTTAGAACTGAGTCAGGTTCATGTGATGAATTCTATATAGATGCGCTAGTGTGGCATATATGTATTGAGGGTGTTCTGGCCCCTCTCATTGAAAGTATTAATGGCCACAATGGAAACTTGTCAATCCAATTTACAAATGGTTGGTGCAATGAACAAGTTAAAATGGGGGATATATCCTTTGAAGTCAGTGAGAAGGTTATTGGCAAGGTGACCAGGCTCTCTTGTAGTCAAAAAAGGTTGAAGGAGCACACTAAGGTCCAAGAAATAGTTGGCATGCAACAATTCTTCAAGGAAAATGAACAACCCATCAAGTTGCATGCGAGCTATGACAAAATAAAGCTTTTTGCACCATGGGACCAAGTTTTTCTTGTGCTTATGGAATGCATTACTCTTGAGGGTAGATATAAGTGTTTCTACCACTACCACATGCTCCTAAACCACTTTAGGCATCACCTTATCATAAGCTTTCCTTTTTTTCTCCTTTCCTCCTTGAAACTCTAGGTAAAGGAGGTTGTTGAGCTCACCACTAGAAATAATAAGAAAACTCCTATCCCTCTGCACCAAGGGATAATCCTTAGGTTGTATCACTTCCACCTTGCACTATGTCCCCTGAAGCCCATTTGTATGACCCTTTCCAATGAGGAGCCTGAGTTAAATCCCCTCGATGAAACCCACCAAAATCCCTCCATTGTTATTAAATTTGGGTCCAAGCACAAACTCAATCTTCTTGCTAGCCAACCCACCTCTAACACCAACCCCAAACTACTAGGTAAAAAGAAGAAAAGTAAAAATAATCCTATATGTACACTCAGAGAAATTTTGTGGCTAGTTTGTGTGAATTAAAGAACATCTCTATCAAAAAGGTTGGTAAACATGTGGCGAAGACTAACCCAAATTCGAAAAAGAAAAATTCTATCTCCTTTTATGTTGAAGAACCTTCTTCATAGGATGAGGAAGTGGATGTTAATACAAATGTCACAAGTGATGAAGATGCCAAAAATTCCCTTAAACTTGAATTTTTTGGATGTTGTGGTTGTGTTGTTGATATGTGGTCGTCATTGATGTCAACACTATTAGCATTGATGCATTTGAAGGATGTATATGTCAAAATTGTTGAAGTTGTAGGTTGACAGAGGTACACTGAAGTTCATGATGGTGCCTAGCTCAATATGTTGATGATCAGACAATGTGGACTAAAGGGTTTATTGTTGAGTGTATCTAGAACTTCTATCCATTGAAAGTTTCAAACATCTGCGTGAAGATTTGATCATGTTATGAACAATGTTCTGATAGTTTTTATGTGGCTTCAGTTAGTGTTCTTTATTAAAGTGGATGTGATTCTAGTGACTTCAGTTGTTGTAGATGATTCTCTGATGATTCATGATTCTCATGAATGTTCCTAGATCGTGCTTTATCTTTGTTGCACATCTACATTGATTGGTGTGCTCGCAATTAGTGATTTTTCCTAAAGTTGCATGTTTGGGTTTTTCATGTTCTTGGCCGACATAGTGATCATAGTGTGTTGTGGATCTTTGAGGAATAATTTTTGGAGTAGTTGCATGTTCAAGGATATTATTTTAGGTCTTCATTATGTTGTGGCCAATGATGTTTGATTCACATTAAAAATTTATTTGTTAATTTGGGCCGACATTGTGTACATGTTTTATATTTTCATATTTTATTTTGGCCAACAAGTTGTTGATGTAATTCCATGTAGCGAATATATAAGAGTGATTGTTTGAGTGAAGTTAAGTGTGAAAAAGTGTGAGAGAAAGTGCAAGTGTGTGAATAAAAGTGCAAGTGTGCGAATAATGTTCTAATCATTTGAATGCAAAGTAGAGTGTGAAGAAGATCAAGTGAAGTGTGTAGAAGTGTTTCTGTGCTTAACCATAACTATATAATAAGGGTTTTGCAGAAGCTATTTTCTCAATTCAATACCCTATAGATCTAATTTGAATATTTTTGTAAGATAGTGTGTCTTCTTTGGGCAGTGAGCTCTAGGCAGTGTGCCTGAATGCATGTGCATTCCCATTTATTTCTCATTATACTTTTAATAGGGTATAATCTTGTGGATTGAACTCCACTATGGTTTTTCCCCTAACAAAGTTTCCACGTAAAATATATTGGTGTTGTGTGTGTTTCTGATGTGTTGATTGCTTATGATTTAATTTTCATTCATCAGATCTGAGAATAAGTTAAGTAAAGTTTTATAAGTTCGAATATTCTATGACAACTGATTCACCCCCCTCTCTATTTTTTATTCTTGTTTTGCCAACAATTGTTATCAGAGCCAATTCCTTAGAGGAAGTTAAATAGCTTGAGGTGATCTAGGATGACATCATACAAGAAGGATAGTCCAAGATTTGATGGAACAAACTATAATCTATGGAAGGCTAGAATGGAGTGTCATATGAGATGCCTTGGTGAACCCTTCTAGAAGATTACAAAGAATAGGTATGTTTTTCCATAGAATGGTCCTTTTACTCCTAATGAGATTAAAGAAGCTAAATATAATATTAGGGGTAAAGAAGCATTGTTGGGTGCTCTGACGGATTTGGAGATGACAAATGTGATGGATCTAGAAACAACTTATGAGATCTAGAAGAAGCTAGAAACTTTGTATGAAGGAGATGCACATGTGAAGGTTGCTAAGCTAGAGAGTCTGAAAAGAAAGTATGAATCTCTGAAAATGGGTGAAGATGAGAACATTTCTTCTTTTATGCAAATAGTAAATGAACTTGTGTTGAATATTAGATGTGTCGATGGATCCTTCGATGAATCAAAGATTGTAGCTAAAGTACTCAGATCATTTCTTACTGCATATAAAGTTAAACTTGTTTCCATTGAAGAGATCAGAACAATGACAAATGTAACAAGAGATATGTTGATTGGTAAGCTTACTACCTTTTAGTTGAGTGATTTTGGTGATTCCATTCCAAAGACTAAATCTTCATTTAAAGTTGTTGTATCTGGAAGAGAGAAGCAAAGATATGATCTAGGAGAAAGTTCTAGAAAGGTGTTCAACTATGAGCAAGAGATGAAACAGATTAAAGATGAAGAAAGAGAGGTAGAAGAGCTGGAAGCACTGATTGTGAAAAGAGAAGCCAAAGGACAAGGTAAGTATAAAGGAAAGTTTCCTATTAAATGTTTCTCTTGCTGTAAGATAGGACATTTTGCTTCAAGGTGTCCTGAAAGAGTTCCCAGGTCCAAACCTAACAAGCCTAGATTTGAAAAAAAATGTTACTATGCTGAAGAAGGTGTGACAGATGAACAATTTGATAAAGAGGATGAAAATGAGGATAAGTGGGTATTCATTGCTATCAAGGAAAATGGTCTAGTGTCTACTGAATCTTCTAGTAATGAGAATGTTGAGAAAGCTCTTGCAACTAGAATTGGAGATAAAGATGAGTGGGTGATTGACAATGGATACTCACATCATATGATTAGTGACAAAAGAAAATGTGTAAGTTTCAAGAAATATGATGGTGGTGTTGTAAGATTTGGAGATAACAATGTTGTGATTCATGGCAGAGGATCTATTTATCTTGGTGGTAAACATAATACTAATGATGTCCTTTATGTAGAAGGCTTGAAGCATAATCTGTTAAGTGTTGGACATATGGTTGACAAGGGATATAATCTTTAGTTCAAAGATGGAAAGTGCAGGATACTGTGAAGTTTTGGAAATGTAATTGCTTTAGGTACAAAGATGAGGTAATATCTTTCACCTTAGTGTTGCTAGTGAAAGTTGTTTAATTGCTCAAGTTGATGAAAGCTGGTTATGGCATAGGAGGCTGTGTCATGTGAATTCTAACAACATTGTCAAGGTAAGCTCCACTCAAGCAGTTAGAGATCTTCCTAAGCTAGTAAAGCCTACTAACACCATACACAAGGAATGTCAGATGGGAAAGTAGACTAGAGTTTCCTTTCGGAGAAAATAGCATCATTCAAATAGAGTATTGGAGTTGGTGCATACTGATTTGTGTGGTCCCTCTAGAGTCAGAAGTCTACAAGGAGAAAGGTACTTTATGTTACTTATTGATGATTATTCTAGGATGATATGGGTTGCTTTCTTAAGAAAAAAATTTGAAGCATTAGAGAAGTTTAAAAGTTTCAAAGCTATGGCCGAGAATGAGACAGGGTTGAAGATTAAATTCCTAAGATCAGATAAAGGTGGTGAGTTCACTTCCCGGGATCTCAATTCTTTCTATGAAGAGCGTGGAATCAAGAGACAATTATCTGCTCCACAGACCCCTCAACAAAATGGAGTTGTAGAGAGAAAGAACAAAACAATTCTCTATTCCGCTAGAACTATGATGTTGGAAGGAAATGTCCCTTGTATCTATTGGAGAGGAGTTGTAAGTACTATTGTGTACACTCTTAACTGGGTAAATGTCAATGGTAATTCTAGTAAGACTCCTTTCAAGCTATGGTTTGGTTATAAACCTACTATTAAATATCAAGATCTTTGGAAGTAAATGTTATATCAAGAGAGATGAAGATATAGGAAAGTTTGATGCTAGGAGCAATGAAGGAATATTTTTGGGCTACTAAAAGCAAGGCCTACTAGTGCTATAATAGAAGATTGAGGAAAATGGTTGAAAGCGAAAATGTTAGAGTGGATGAGGATACTACTAGATCATCCAGATACTGTGGATATGATTCAAATGACCAACATGATAGTACAAATAAAGGGAAGAATGCTTAGAAACATAATCAAGTTCAAATTGTTCTAGTGAATCAAGAAAGTCAAGAAGGAGAGGCTAGTGGAAGTGCAAAAGAGAGAACAAAAGAACTAAAAGTTTGAGAAAATTCTAAAGTTCTGAGGCATGTAAAGCTAAATCATTCTCAAATATCAAATCATTGGTGATAAAAACAAAGCTACAATGTAGACTAGAAGAAGAATTGCAAAAGAGTATTGTTTGATTTCCAAGACCAAGCCTAACAATGTCAATGAATCATGTAAAGATGAACACTAGATGGAAGCAATGAAGGAAGAACTGGTGCAAATTGAAAAGAATGATACATGGATTCTTGTTCCTAGATCTAAAGATAAAAATGTGATTGGAACTAAATGGGTCTTTTAGAATAAGTTGAATGAACAAAGTGAAGTGGTCATAAATAAAGCAAGACTGGTATGTAAAGTGTATTCACTAATGAAAGGTATTGATTTTGAAGAAACCTTTGCCCCTATTGCTAGAATTGAAGCTATAAGATTATTTCTTTCATATGCTACTTATAAGAACAACAAAGTTTATCAAATGGATGTGAAGTAAACATTTCTGAATGGTGAGCTAGAAGAAGTATATGTTGAGCAACCAGATGGATTTCAACTAACTGATAAGGGAGACATAGTTTTCTGATTGAAGAAAGCATTGTATGAACTCAAGCAAGCCCCTAGAGTCTAGTATGCTAGACTAGATAAATATTTGTTGAAGCTTGGATTCAATAAAGGTATTGATGACAGTAATCTATATTTTACGATTGATCATAATCAAGAGCTAATCTTATTGAAGTCTTTGTCAATGACATCACTTTTGGAGGTCATGATGATTTATGTATGAAATTTACTGATGAAATGAAAACTGAATTTGAAATGTCTATGATTGGAGAGATGAAATTATTTCTGGGATTGCAAATCACTCAGTTAGATAATGAAATTTTTATATCTCAATCCAAATATGTTAGAGAATTACTGAAGATGTTTGGCATGGAAGATTCAAAGCATGTTCGTACACCCATGGCACCCGGATGCAAGTTAACACAAAATGATGATTCTTCTAGGGAAAATCAGACTAGATATAGATCAATGATTGACAGATTGCTCTACTTAACTCAAAAAAGACCAAATATCATGAATGTTGTATGTATGGTTGCTAGATATCAAGTTGAACCAAAAGAATCTCATGCGACTGTTGTAAAGAGAATTTTCAAATACTTGAAAGGGATAGTTGATTTTTACCTTTAGTATCCTAAAGATGATGAGCTTACCTTAAATGCCTTTACTAATGCAGATTGGGCAAGAGATGTGGATGACAAGAAAAGTACTAGTGGTGGTGCATTCTTCTTGGGGAAGAAGCTTGTGTCTTGGTTAAGTAAAAAGAAGAATTCCATTCCCTTATCTACTACAAAGGAAAAATATATTGTTGTCGCCAAAAATTGTACTCAAGTGTTGTGGATGAAACAAATGTTGAAAGATATCATCCTGGAGTAGTGTATGATGAGCCTATTTCCATATACTGTGACAATTCAAGTGTAATAAATATTTTGAAGAATCCAATGCTACACTCAAAGACCAAGAATATATCAATCAAGTTTCACTTTTTGAGGGAGAAAGTAAGTGAAAAGGAAGTCAGACTGGAGTATGTGCCTACCAAGGAACAAATTGAAGAAATCTTTACCAAGTTGTTGCCTAAGGATACTTTTAAGTATCTCAAAGGGATGCTAGGGGTGATTACCCCTCCTAATAAGAATTGGTGATGCATTTGCATGCATCAGTCCATGTAATTCATAGATATATCTTGATTCAAATTGATGTCTCTGCGGTTACTACTCAGGGGAGTAGTCAAATGTGCAAATATGTGGTTTAGAGCTTGTATGGAGAAAAGATAATGCTTATCCATGCCATTGATGTCAAAGGGGGAGAAAATTCATGTGAAGACAGTATGAGGAGAAGAGTCATGTGGAAGAATTGTGGAGAGAAAAGAGTCAGAATCTAAGGGGGACTAAGTGGTGATTGAGAATTGCGTTGATGGTGTTTTTCACATCACGTGTTTCCATCAATGCCAAAGGGGGAGATTTTTGGATGTTCTGGTTGTGTTGTTGATATGTGGTTTTCATTGATGTGAACACTATTAGCATTGATGCATTTGAAGGTTGTATATGTCAAGGATATTGAGAAAATTTTTGAAGAAGAAGTTGCAGGATGACAAAGGTACAATGAAGTTCATGATGGTACCTAGCTCAATATGTCAATGATCAGACATTGTGGACTAAAATTTTTATTGTTAAGTGTATCTAGTTTATCCACTGAACGTTTCAGACATCCATGTGAAGATTTGATCATGTTATGAATAGTTGTATTCTGACAATTTTTCTATGGCTTTAGTTAGTGTTCCTAATTGAAGTTGATGTGATTCTAGTGAGTTCAGTTGTTGCAAATGATTCTTTGATGATTTTTGATGCTCGTGGATGTTCCTAAATCATGCTCTATCTTTGTTGCACATTTGCATTGATCGGTGTGCTCGCGATTAGTGATTTTTCCTTTGCGTGTTTGGGTTTTTCATGTTCTTGGCCGACATAGTGATCATAGCGTGTTGTGGATCTTCGAGGAATAATTTTTGGAGGAGTTGCATGTTCTAGGATATTAATTTAGGTCTTCATTATGTTGTGGCCGATAGTGTTTGATTCACATTGAAAATTTATTTGTTAATTTGGGCCGACATTGTGTACATGTTTTATATTTTCATATTTTATTTTGGCTGACAAGTTGTTGATGTCATTTCATGTAGTGGATATATAAGAATGATTTTTTGAGAGAAGTTAAGTGAAAAAAAGTGCCAGAGAAAGTACAAGTGTGCGAATAATGTTCTAATCATTCAAATACAGAGTGGAGTGTGAAGAAGATCAAGCGAAGTGTGTAGAAGTGTTTATTTGCTTAACCGAAACTGTAATCAGGCTTTTGCAAAAGCTATTTTCTCAGTTCAATATCTTGCGGATCTAATCTGAATATTTCTATAAGACAATGTGTCTTCTTTGGGCAGTAAGCCCTCTTGTATTTGAGTAGTGAGCTCTAGGCAGTGTGCCTGAATGCATGTGTATTCCCATTTATTTCTCATTATACTTTTAATAGGGTATAATCTTGTGGACTAAGCTCCACCATGGTTTTTCCCCTAATAGGGTTTCCACATAAAAAATCTTTGTGTTGTGGGTGTTTCTAATGTGTTGATTGCTTATACTTTAATGTTCATTCATCAGATCTGAGAATAACTTAAGTCTTATAAGTTTGAATATTCTGTGACAACTGATTCACCCACCCTCTTAGTTGTTTGTTATTGTTTTTCAAATAGAAGCTAGTGTGGAACTAGATAGTGTATGGACATCTATTAGACTAGCTAGTAAACAAAAGCTTAGGGTCTTAATTGATAAAATCTTGAGAAAATTTAAACATGATAACAAGGAGGATAACATTAAAAATACTATGGAGGATGCATATGACAATATAGATGGCCCTAGTCACTTCCTTGAGCTCAACAAGATGATTATGGAGGACTTCACCCTAGACTCATCCACTCGTCATTTGGGGAAGGAGGAGGATGGAAAACCTAGCCATGGTACTGGTGATTATCACAAGGATCTGCTAGTGCATGTCAGCACTCTAGAAAAGGAAGTTGAACCATCATACCTACTTCACTATCAAGGTGATTCATCAATCTGGCATTACTCTCAGATCTGTGTGGCAGGAGGAGATAAAGAATCAAGAGCCAAAAATTGATCCTAACTCTAGTCAGAAAAAAAAAAAAGAAGAAGAAAGATGTTTTCAAATTCCTCATGGAGGAATGGGGAAACATATCTAAGTAGGGGTTTGGGGGTTATCTCCTACTTTCTCCCTTTCGGTGGTATTTTTGTGTCTATTGTTAGTTTGATTTTTTTGTTGTTTCTATTGTCATTTTTTGTTAATCATGTGTATTATTTAACTTATGCCCTTGTGGTGTTTTTTGTTAAGGGTAAAACACCCTGTAAATGTTGCTTATATTATAAAAAAAATAACAGTGACAAAAAATACACCATATATAGTTAACTTTAATTGTAACCAAAGAAAGTTTGTTAGTATAAAAATATTTTTTGAATTTTTTTATATAAACCAAAAAAAGACTGATGGTACAAATATGACATTCCATTGAAAACAAAAATACATGGCATTCAAATATGCTATTTAGCATTTTTCTTTAATGAAATTTGTAACCGCTATAGTAAAAGAATAAATTCACATAAAAATAGTTATCACCTCTACAATTTAAATCATTGAATTCTTGAACCAATTTGTAGGAGGCTAGGTACTATTCATCAATCCTATAAAATCTTGAAAATTATGTCTCAAGAAACTAGAGTAGGTTGTTTTTAATGTTGTTATAACTAGTAGGGAGAGGAGAGGGAGGATGATTTTGGTTTTACTTTTAACCTTTTTTTGTTGAAATTTCCCTATTTTCCTACTCTTACAATTTCTTTCCTATTGTTTCCTCTCAATGTATCCTACGTATTTTTTGGAGTAAATTAATTAATATTTACTCCAGTACTTAATGCAAACTTAGGAAAGGGTCGTTAGTTTTGATTGTGAGTGTTATTACATTATCTATGCATTTCAATCAGTCATGTGTTTTATTCTTTATGTTGCACACAAGATAAAGTCACTTCATTGATTCATGAATTTTGTTATCCCACTCCTCTCTCAATCAAAACTTCATCATTCAAGGTATCATGTTGAGTTTACCTAAGTCTGCATACGGATATTCAATCCTTCATTGTATTCATTCAGTAATCAATAACCATTATTGTTTCACATATTTTGTTGTGTAATTTATCATTTGTGTGTGTTAGGTTTCTCTTCATAATATCATCCAGGGCTTGTGGGATCTCAATCACAAATTCTTTCAATAGTTCTATCAATTCTTGACCCAAGTCTTCCCTATAATCAATACCTTTTTTAGAGTTTTCAAATACCTATTTCTGATTCTATGTACCATTTGTGTTGACTCTCAAGTATGTAATCATTTTAATATAGAATAGTGTACTACTTAAAATCCAAGTTGAACTCCATTCAGTTACATGAAACTAAAAGACCACAAATTAATTTTATATTCAAAATATTGCATTAGTAATGGCATTCAAAGATGGAATAAATTTTATGATGTCCAGTTGTTGGTCATGGATTGCAAGTAAGCTTGTATTACTTTTAATGGTAAAATTACCATATTTTTGTTAATTCCAATTTAATCTTGTGCCTACTTTGATGTGGATATCTTAGTGTAATAATATATTGCCAAGTTATGTTCTTGTTAGAGTTAGCTTGCAATCTCATACTTGTGCATCCCTATCCATATATATTTTACATATGTTTACACTAATTCCCAGATATTCATGTTCTTCATCTTGAAATCAAAATTTTATTTCCACAAGTTCCACTTCTAACTAACTCCAGATTAATGAAGGTCAATCCTAATGAGTGCAAGAACAATTCCTAAAGCCCAAAGTTTTAAATTGAAATTTTAACTTTTTCATCCCTTTCACTTGCTATTATAATACACATTTCATGCAATATACTATTACATGATTGCATTTACAGATATTCATTATGTACTTAAACACAACATGATGGAATTAAATAATCATATGCAAATTCCTACCAAGATGGCATGGATAAAAGTTAAATCTCTCAAGTCAATAATATTGTCATCATTCTTATTTGAATGATTCGATAAATAGAAAATGCAAATGTTAACAAGAGGGAAGAATAAGGAGCATTGCTTTATGTTCCTATCTCTAAGTTATCTCTCAAAGAAAACATCTAATACATTTTTTTTTGTTTTCTGATTAGTGTTGATAAATAAACATGATGTTATTAAAGTAATGTAGTGGTCCTTGTATTTACTTCAAAATTTCTCTTGAAAATTTATGTATGTTTAACTGTGACTTTGTAAGAAGTTATATTAATATGATTTTATGTTCACAAAACTAATTATAATATTATCTCTTATGAGATACAATCATTACTTTAATGTGGTTTCATATTCTTATAATACATGTTGTCTTATTATCCACATGACTTGGTTAACCTTTCTATATTCAATGTTTATATTATAAACAATGTTCTTATTGTATACTACTAGATTGTGATAATAAACAAGCATTAAAATTTCAAATGCATTCAAAAAGTGATGATACACCGAGCAATGTGTATATGGAGAGAAAAATTATAACTATGAATTATAACAAGTGTATAGCAAAAATAATCTTGTTTTATAATTTCTTTAATTTTCAAAACTATTTAAATGATATCATTTGAATGAATAGACACAAAAATTTATAGACTTGCCCATCAAGTATTACACATAATAACTTTAGAAAAAAGCATAAAAGACAATATATATTTGTACATATTAACGATGTGATAGCACTCTTAGATGTTATTACTAATTCATACAACTTTAGAGAAATTAATTAAAATATTAAAAAAAAACTAAAATTAACTAAAATATATTTGTGCCTATTAACCATAAAAGACAATATACATTTATATACGTCCTCGTCCTCGAACTAATGATAGGTTGCCAATGGTATCAGGGAGGTTATTTAAATTTGCACACATACTCAAATCTAAATGCTGCAGCTGTGATAGGTTGCCAATGGTATCAGGGAGGTTATTTAAATTTGTACACATATTCAAATCTAAATGCTGCAGCTCTGATAGGTTGACAATGGTATCAGGGAGGTTATTTAAATTTTTACACTTTCTCAAGTATAAATGCTGCAGCTGTGATAGGTTGCCAATGGTATCAGGGAGGTTACTTAAATTCGTATAGCTCAAGTCTAAATGCTGCAGCTGTGATAGGTTACCAATGGTATCAGGGAGGTTATTTAAATGTGTACACTTTCTCAAGTATAAATGCTGCAGCTGTGATAGGTTGCCAATGGTATCAGGGAGGTTATTTAAATTTGTACACAAACTCAAATATAAATGCTGCAGCTGTGATAGGTTGCCAATGGTATCAGGGAGGTTATTTAAATTTGTACACAAACTCAAATATAAATGTAGCAGCTGTGATAGGTTGCCAATGGTATCAGGGAGGTTATTTAAATTTGTACAATCACTCAAATCTAAATGCTGCAGCTGTGATAGGTTGCCAATGGTATCAGGGAGGTTATTTAAATTTGTACACATATTCAAATCTAAATGCTGCAGTTGTGATAGGTTGCCAATGGTATCATGGAGGTTATTTAAATTTTTACACTTTCTCAAGTATAAATGCTGCAACTGTGATAGGTTGCCAATGGTATCAGGGAGGTTATTTAAATTTGTACACAAACTCAAATATAAATGCTGCAGCTGTGATAGGTTGCCAATGGTATTAGGGAGGTTATTTAAATTTGTACACAAACTCAAATATAAATGCTGCAGCTGTGATAGGTTGCCAATGGTATCAGGGAGGTTATTTAAATTTGTACAGTCACTCAAATCTAAATGCTGCAGCTGTGATAGGTTGCCAATGGTATCAGGGAGGTTATTTAAATTTGTACACATATTCAAATCTAAATGCTGCAGCTGCGATAGATTGCCAATGGTGCGGGGAAGCTTAACCAATTTTCGACACTCTAACAAGTCTACATGCTGCAGCTGCGATAGGTTGCCAATGGTATGAGGGAGCTTATTTAATTTTCTACAGCCTCTAAACTCTAAATGCTGTAACCGTGACAGATTACCGAGAATATTAGAAAGTAAATATTGAAAGCTGGAAATATCACCGTCTACTTGCATTATCCTCAAATCCCAAGTCTTATCCACAAGACTGCAGTGAAATAGCCCCTGTATTGCAAAGCGCCAAATGTTGCGCACAAGACTGAAGTGAGATGGCTTCTGACATGCTTCCAACCTTAACCATATCAAACTTGGAGGAAGCATGGCTCGCGCGATACCGTCAATGGGCAGATTCTTCAAGTGAAGGAATCGAAGATCAGGTCCGTACAACGTTTCAAGCCTTTGTGAATTACCTCCATTGAGTCGAAGGCGAGAGAAATTGTTGTTATTGGACATGGTGCTTAAATGAGCTTCCTCCCATAGTCGGGTAGCCTCTCTTTCTCTTTCTCTTTCAGCGATGCTTCGCCCCATATCTCGCAAATGGTCATGCATATCAAACACACCTTCTTCGTCAATCTTTATCAGTAACTTCAGGGAAAGATTATTTATAGCTATGTGTACTGTCCTGTACAAAGATTTCCAGAAAAGAAGTGGAAACTTTTTGTGTTCTCCGATGAAGAAACAAGCGATGTCGAGAAATATTTGTTTTTCCTCTTCGCTAAGAGCACTGTAACTGATTTTGAGTCTTTCCTGAATGTCTGGGCGGAGAGTAATGTTGCCAACAGTCTCCGTCCAACACTCTGTGTCATTGTGCTTATCATACAAAAAGGCTCCAATCACTTCCAGTGAAAGAGGATGCCCCTTACAAGCCTCTACTATGCTTCTGGACAGATCTTCGTGAGTGGGAGGTGGAGATGCTCTCAGAAAGGCGTGCCAACTGAATAGCTGGAGACTTTCATTTATCTGCAATCGAGTCATCTCGTGGATGCATTCCGATGACACCCCCGCAACACGGAGAATGTGTTTGTCTCTGGATGTAATAATAAGTCTGCTACCAGGGCCCAGCCAATCCCCAACCAAAGCATTTGATTGCACCTCAGCATCTACATCATCTAAAATGAGAAGCACACGTTTTCCTCCCAAACGATTCTTGAACAAAGATATGCCCTCGTCAACACTCCGCACTTCTCCATCATACTTGATTAAATCTTGCAGGATTTGCTTCTGCAATTTTAAGAGGCCCATGGAGTCTGCAGCAGTAGCGCGGACGTTAAATACAAAGGACTTAGCGTCAAATTTATGAAAAAATTGATTATACACAGCTTTGGCAAGCGTGGTCTTGCCAATACCACCAATACCCCATAATCCAGCTTTAACCACACCTCCCTGTGAATTGAGTATAAATTTTTGAATGAAATCCTGGGTGAGGGTTTCCATTCCGACAGGATGCTTGGCAACATCTAACGGCACGTTGTCCAATGTCTGAATCACATCATTCACCACCTTAACTAGCTGGGCTTCGAAGCTGCACATGGCCGATTAGTAACAAGTGTGGATTTGAACTAGAGTAAAATACAACTAGTTTGCAAATTTTGAGACACTTGTCAAATTAGACCCTAAAATTTTAATATATCAATGATACAATTCTATACATCTTAAACATCATTTCTCATCTCTCAAATGTGTCCAATTTGTTTCAAATACATTTCTTTAATTATACATTCAAATGTGTTAATTTAATTTTATATATTTTCTTTATCTTCACAAATAGTTTAACACTAGATTATTTGAAATAATAAGATAGATCCAATTTATTTGGATTGAATTAGTTTAATTTCACATTGATTTATGGCTTAGTTTAATATCATATATTTACGAGATTTACACGAGTAATTTAATTTTAGAATATTTGAAATAATATGATTAGTCCAATTTGATTCAAATTAGTCTAGTTTTTTTGGATTGAGTTAATTTAATTTCACATAGTTTTAATATATGTACAAATAATTTAAGTTCATTTTGTTTAAAATAATACGATTGGTTTTCTTTATTTTGAACAAACCCTACTAGTTTAGAATAGACTCTAATTTGTTTAGAAGGAATGAATTCTAACCTATTATCAATAGATTTTAGAAATATAGAATAATTATGAGTCCCTTATTTAAAATTATATTTTTATTAATATTGAAGACTTGTACTATAAATATTTATAATTATTTGGTGAACACTTTCAATGAATCTCAATTACATGTTATAGTGGTGTAGTGTTACTATGACATATCCAATGTTTTTTAGTTTCTCTATTTAGACCCTTTAGCCCATTAGCCCATTAGCTATCTCCCTTTTCCACCTATATATACTATTCATTGCCATACCTTTCACTCTAGGTGACCTTATCCCTTGCATATCTCACATGACTTAATGATCATATATTAGTAGATATGTTTATTTATTATTGTTTTACATGTTATTAACATATTTATATATCACATGTTATGTTTTTGTTTCTTGCATGAATTAATTTTGTAAGTTAAAGCTTGTGTTTCTTCACCATTGAGGACAACACAAGGGCATCATGTATAGCCCTTTATTTTATGTTCTCACATGCTTGTCTTTTTTTTTTCATCACTTGATAGATCTTATTTGACTGTCACATTATGTTATTGCTAATATTTATTACACATTTTTTTGTTTTATACAATGGTATATTTTCTCCTTAAATCCTTTGAGTTGGGACACCTTACAGAAATATGTGAAATGTTACATCCAGTTTCATAGTTACCAAGCTACTTTTATCATTATGAGTGAAAATGTTGATAAATGTAAATTGTGACTTTTATATGCTTTTTAGTTGAATGAAATATGTGAATATGCAATAAGATGTTAATGATTTCAAAAGAATGAATATGTTTTGAATTGATGGAATGTTATGTATTGCAATGTGAGCATTCTAATGCTTTGGTAATAGGAATGTATTATGATGAAAATAGATTTATTATGAACATCTAGCTACTTGTCTGTTGAACTAAGCTAGATGCAGGGATGGATTCAATCCTCTAGAAGGGAGGGGAAGTATCACTCAAGAGAAGTGATTGGTTGGGTAACACTTAATGAAACCTAATTGAGCTTACACACACTAACTTTTAGTTGGTTAAGTCAAGTCAATAGCTTGGGAATTGGGTAAGTGCCTTTTGTCATAGACTTGGCTTACTGGAATAATCAGGTAGTCGTCCTTGGTTGAGATAGGTTATTTTCTTGAATTGAATGGATTTGGTTTTATTCTTTGGTTTCTTGATTGATCGTGATTTGTTTGAGTCTCTTGCCTTATGTGAGTTCTTCTTTATGTGGTTATAATTAATCGATGAGCTATAAATATATATACACTTCATGTGTGTGTGTCTATATATATATATATATATTCATTATCAATTTGTGAATTACAGTAATATGATATATGCATTCAAAATATCGAAAGATACTTTTGATAAACTTATGAGTTGATTTATATATACATATATATATATAGTATGTGTGTGTGTGTGTGTGCAATACATATAAATGATAATGAAACAATAATGTGCAATTTAAAGGCAGCGCAACAACCATTTAATATGCATTGACAAGCTTGCAAATACAACGCAATATATAAGTGACTCAATCAAGAGTAATAAGAGACATTTGAAGGTGCATTTAAATGTTGACTTGGTCATAGAACAAAAAACACCAAAAAGCACAATAGAAGGTTTTAGGTGTTGCCAAAATATGAAACTACATTACAAATAGAAGTCTAAATTGTTAAGCTCTATCCAATGATGGTAGAAAAAGTAAAATGGACAAGTCAAATAGAAGCTGGCATATTATGAGTCAACCTATTTGATCTTTCACCTGGCATTTTTGGAATGCATTCTTACTGTCTCTGTTTTAATCAACCCGCTACTTTGTTTTTATGAGTGTTAATTTAAAATGTTGCCACCCATTGAGTTTAGTGGCTAAGTTGATCTTATGAGTTAAGAAGTGTCATTCAACATTGTTTGTTTGTAGAAAGCTAATTCTCTTATTTCTGTATAAATAGGGGGGAAGAATACCTCATTTGGGTGCACAATTCACATGCATTTTGCTGCTTTTTATTTGAAATATTCTTGTTTTCAGTTGAGAATTTATTTGTGAGGAAAGTTGTGAGAGTTATTGTGAGGAATTGCCTATGAGTAGTATAATATAAAGGAAATATGTTGTTCTTGGGGTTAAAGATTTCCTTAAGAAGGAATTGCCTATGAGTAGTATAATATAAAGGAAATAGGTTGTTCTCAAGGTTAAAGATTACCTTAAGAAGGGATTTTCCTATGCATAGTACATGAATGGTCATTAACCAAATTGAGCTAGGATAGTGGTTGAAGAGATGACACTTTTATATGGAACTTTGGCCAAAGTAGTGTAAGTTAAGGTTGAAAAGTTCTAACACGAAGATGGCAAGAGGAAAGAAGAAAGTGGAGACAAAAATTGGAGTTGAGATTCTTGAAAATTTGTTTAAGTCTAGGACTAGGAAAAGTCGTCCCTAGAGTAGAAAACTCCTAAACCAACAACTCTTTAGGATATACCATTGGATTGTAGAAGACTATGCTACCAGGTTAATAGGAGGGTTATGGAGGTGTACCGATGGGTACCTTCATCCTACAAAATTGATTAAATGACTCTAAGGGATAGGAAGAATTGAAATAACCCCCTTATCAATAGCAACCAGTAGTTGCAAAGAGTCAAGGAATTTGGATTGAGTAGGGATATTATGAATCTCTATGTATGCTTTATTAGAATATAACTAGTTAATAGCATATATTGGAAACTTTTGTCAAATTAGGAAGTCAACATTTTGTGAATTGAAAAAAACTTGACGAAATAAGAGGTTGGATAAACCCTTGGCAAACCTGATTCGATACAAGGTTAAAATCTTGCAATGTTAATTGGAGTCAAGAGAGAAAGTTGATAATTTTGAATTAAGATTAGAGACCAGTAGGTCAAGAAAAGAAGCAACCCACAAAGAATTAAAAGCCAACATGATTCCACCAAGTGGAATAGGCAAGGTCAATTTGGAGATCCCAATTGAAAAGGATAAAGAAGAAAAGAAACCCTAGAATGTCTAAAGTTATGAGAAAATAAAGTTACCAAGGATTTGGACAAAACTCACTTGGAATGATGATTGTTATTTGGGAACTAAAAAGTGAGTCAGATTAAATCTGATAAAGGCTCAGTTAAAGAGTATAGTTTGATTGAAGTACATATTGAATTCACCAATTGGTCAACAAAAGAGGACTAGCGTTAGATGTCTCGAAAGGAAATTAGATATAAAGGGAGACCACATGTTGAATCAAAAGAATAATTTGGAAACAACAAACTAAGGTGAGGACACATTTGTCATAAGGGATCCTTAGGGAAGCTCATCAACAAAAGAGGCTTTGCGGACATATGATAATCTTCTACAATGGTTAAATGATATTAGTATTCATCGAAAAGAAAATTGGAATGAAATTCTAGTGTCTTGTAAATTGTGGTATATTCATTAGATCTCGTTATGGTGGATCGAATTGTTGAATCAGAGAGAATAGAAGGCAATAAAGAATCCAATTTTGGGAACAAAAAACTATATTCGAGGCATATTAAGGAAGTTAAGAAAGGCAAGTAATAGACAACCAACTATTAAAAACCAACAACAAGGAATGTTAAACCAATTCAATCAATTGGGGAGAGAAAATGTTTGCTAAGAGTTCAACTATTAAGATGATCTAATATCATGGAAACACTAAGGGGGGAAGGAGAGTAGATAGACTCGGATAAAGTACCCCATACAAATGAACTACATTGATGTATTTCCAATTTGAAAGAACTTTTGACTTAGCTGAAAATCATGATTCAACCGAAGTCTCATCCTCAATAACCATAACAAGGTTGGAAAGGATAAAAGATAAGTTAATGGAACTACTAGTGAAAGGTAGTGGAAAGGTCAAGGCTTGTGTCAAATGAGAAAGAAATATTTACAACAAAACTCTAATGTAATTGAGTTGGAAGATCAATTGTTATTCTCATTGGTGCCTTAGAAAAGAATAGGCAGTATGCTTGGTTATGAAAGGAAAAATTATCGCCTATGGAATCAGAAAGGGAAGAATTCTATATTCATGATCTTGAGTTATCAAGGAGTGTATATGCTTGGTAGCTAAGTATGTAGTTATTTATGATATCTTTTGGAAGATAATATCAAGTCAACATGATCAAATGAGAATAATTACTTGAACTAGTATAAATGCTCATCAGAAGAAATAGATTGAGCTAAAATTTGAATTACAACTTGGAAATTAGTAAAGGATGAAAGTAATCCACGATCTAAATGTCCTAAGGGGAAGGAGTTTAGCATCGCTGTCAATATTTAAATATTATATTTTGAGAATCGAATGTGGCATAAGCCCATGGAAGAGGTTTATACTTAGTCAAGATGGACTATTATGAATCAAAAAAGAACCTATGTACCCAAATATCTAGAAGATGAAAGAATGAATGAGGTAAATAGATGTCATAATCAAGTATATAAGGAAATGACAAATATTTTTGGATGAGGAACAACTATAATCTGGAAGGATATAAAGTATAATGCTGGAAGGTATGTAGCAAGATGATGTCAAATTCCAAAGGATGATGACAAGATTTTGTCAT
Source organism: Sequoia sempervirens (assembly GCA_007258455.2). Lineage (NCBI taxonomy): Eukaryota > Viridiplantae > Streptophyta > Pinopsida > Cupressales > Cupressaceae > Sequoia > Sequoia sempervirens. The sequence goes on from VDFB02336300.1 coordinate 172,296, forward strand.
TGGCAGGGCTTGTATACTCCCATGGAATTCTAGAGGGGAAGTGGTAGATCAGAAGAATAGTTTGATCTTTCTATGTCAATAGAATTGACATAATGTTATGGTGGATAGAATCACCAAGGTAACCAATTTTGATTGGAAATTTTGATTGAAAGGATAGTAGTCATAAACATAATACTGTAAAATGTAGTTGCTTAATGTTCTTGAGAAGGTTATCTCAAATGTGAACAAGCAAGAAATGTTAAGGTTTTGTGTAAACCATGATTATATTAAAAGGAATTCAATTATATTAGCCAATTAGGCAAATGGGATAAACCAAATCTTGGTGGAATACTTATAACTTCTATCATTGAGGTTAGGTCTATTATATGGGAGGAAGGATTGAATCTCTATAAAGCTAAGATAAGCTAAGAACTTAGATCAGAAAGGTTGTCAAATGGAATAATATAGATCAAGAGGATCAAGGAAAATGTTGATACAAACTTAAAATTATGAAGTAGTATAATTATGCTTAAGGTAGATAGTTGTGTCAGTTCTCGGCTTATGAGTTGTCTGATAGTGTAAACACAGAAAGAAATGATGGGACCCACGTGTAGTGTACAATACACCAAAATTCCTTATTTATTTGGGTTACACTAAGGATAAATGCATTAGCCAATGAGAATGTGTTTTCCAGTCACTAAGGTATAGGTATCATATAGGATATGGTCAATATTGTACTTGCAAAGTCCAATATGGATAAGATTGCAAAATTTCATGCGCTAAGGGAAGAATGTTTAGTTATTAATAGAATATATGTTTATTTTTTACATGAAGAGAAAAATTAAAGGTAGAAAACTTTCATTATATATATCTCTATATCTTTAAAATCATTAGGGATGATGATTCATAAGGGGAAAGTGTGTTACATCCTGTTTCATAGTTACCAAGTTACTTTTTACCATTATGAGTGAAAATGTTGATAAATGTAAATTGTGACTTTCATATGTTTGTTAGGTGAATGAAATATGTGAACATGCAATGAGATGTTAATGATTTCAAAAGAATGAATATGTTTTGAATTGATGGAATGCTAAGTATTGAAATGTGAATGTTGTAATGATTTGTTAATAGAAATGTATTATGACGCAAATGACTTATTATGAATGTCTAACTAACTTGGTGTTGAACTAACCTGGATGTAGGTACATATTCAATTGTCCAGAAGGGAGGGGAAGTATCACTGAGGAGAAGTGATTGTTTGGTTAACCCTTAATGAAACCTAACTGAGGTTACATGCACTCACTTTTAGTTGGTTAAGTCAAGTCAGTAGCTTGGGAATCGAGTAATTGTCTTTGGTCATAGACTTGACTTATTGAAATAATTGGGTAGTCGTGTTAGAGGAATGAAGAAGATGCCCTTTGGGTTTGTTGTCATTGATGCCAACATTGGTTGGTAACTGACTAAGTAATCTATGTGTATATGTTGATCCAGTATCTTGGTCCATAAATCTTCTCAGCAAAATGCAATTCTAGGAGTTTTAGATATGTTACTCAAGAATGTGAGTTACAGGTAAAAAAAAGTTTTTCAACATGTCCGTATAATCTGATTGAGCTATCTAAGTGATAGAAGTTTGGTACTCTTTTGGCCGACAAGGTTTATCTTGTGTGTGTTTCTCTTTAGGTTTGGGTTGACCTAACGTTTGGACAACGCGTTTTGTTTTGTGCACCAAAAAGGAACTTTGTATTAAGCCTAGAAGACATTTTGAATTTTGGGTGTTCCCTCAATTAGGCTAACCTAATTGAAAAAGAAAGTTGTGACTGTGTATATATGATGGTCATGTGGTGAAGAGAAGATAGATCGGTGGTATATGAATGATACGACAAGTATAATTGTGCAAAGTTCTAATAGTGTTGGTACCCCGATAGATAGAGCCAAAGTTTGTTATTTCCAGAGCATAACTGGAACTATTTTCAACACTTTGTATGTGCACTTCTTGAAATCATTTTTGGTATTGAGCCACATCTTTTGTATCTTGGCAGTTAGCCATATTTTGTATTCAAGAAATGAGCCTTTCAAGGATAGTGAGTCATGGCAGTGAGCCTTGTAATATCTTAAATAATCAGTTATAATATATTGTGAGTTAATCCTCACTGTGGTTCTTCCCACTTTGGGTTTTCCACATAAAAATTTTGGTGTCAATGTGTTATGATCTCTTTTATGTTTTTGTTTACTATTATTGTTAGATGTGGATTAATAATTGGATGGTTAATATTTAAGCTTGCTAGCAGAATATTGATTTAGCCCCCCTTTGCAAATTTGATCTTGGTTTCTAACATGGTATCAGAGCCTCGATTTGTAGCCCCTTCTCAGCTTTTTTGGAGGAATGCAATGCAGAGCTCGTTCGAGGTCCCTCGAGGGTTTTATTCCTTGAGCACATTTATGCAGCATCTTGGATCAAATCGGGGTTTTCCGTTGGATTCGAAGCACTGGAAAAAGTCAGAAATGACTTTCATTTCATTCATTTTCATCACCGTTTGCCAGATCTATGAAGGTTTCAAGTTCGATGATTTTTCTGATAGATCTAGGGGTCACCTAATTTTTGGAGCAATTTGGGGCCAAACAAACCTCGTTGTTGGATTTGCAGTGCCCAAAAACCCCTATTTTCATATAAATTTTGTCCGATTTGGACACAATCATCCGGAGAAGCAAAAAAAATTTGCCCAAGGGTCGTACGTCCCCCAGGCACAGTTTTTGTGACTCATTTTTAAAAATAAAAATAAAAAAATCAAAATCCGCATGGGATTTTTGCGCAGCCAGTTTAATATGACAACACCGCCGCTGCACCGCCTGGCAGTCACCACCGCACCACCGGGCCACCACCGCCATCGGCGGCACCACCTCCTACTCTGTTGGCTCTACATCTGCCCCTGAGGGCTTAACTCGTCTAGCTGGTCGTCATCTGCTGACCGGGACCTCAACACGCCAAGCCCCGCCAGACATTTAGCCCCAGCCCTGGTCACATGGGTGACTAGGGGTCGCGCTGCAACACCCTAGCCGCCAGCCCCCTGGTCCACCCATGCGACCAGGGGCCTTATTTTTTTAGCCCCTGAGGGCTTCACATGGCCAAATCGAACATTTTTGGAGCACTTTCACAGAAATGGGCATAACTTTCACATACGACATCATTGTTTTGCAAACGAGATATCACTGAAAATTTGTTTTCAAGCTCTTCGTAACGGTGCAAGTGTGGTTTTCTAGTTTTGCTCTTTTGATGCTTTTTTCAGCCTCGGAAGTCAGATGTTTCCATTTTCACTCTGAGACACATATCTTTTGACTCGCTTATCCCTTTTTCACAATTTTCACGGCATTGGAAAGCTGGTTTCGACCTCTATGCAGATCTAAGGTCATTTATAGAATATGTTTACCTTATTTTTTGCATGCATTCATTTTTTTGTCATGTGCTAGGTTTGCATTTTCGCTTATGTTTCTATAGCTTTGCATTCTCTCCTTTTGCAATCATTGGGTATTGTAATAATGAACTGATATAAAGTTCCATTAAGGGGGGTTCTTGCATCCATTATATGTATTGGTGACAACTCGCATGAGTTTGTTTAGTTTCTTGTTGTTTCCATTAGCTTCATTTTTGCTTAGCTAGACACATCATTGGTTTGCTTTGGTTCACACTTCACATTGAGATTTTATAGTTCTTGATCCACATTGGTTCAGATCTTTCTCATTTGAAGGCCATGTTTTTATGATTAATTTTAGTTTTAGTTTGGCATTGGCTTCGAGACACAGCTTCTAGATTTTTCATCATTATGGGTCCTTTCATCCTTCATCTACTGTTGCTTACAGATTCCAGGGTTGATCCAGCATGTGAGTTTCTAGTGTTCCTTTGCATCGGGTCTGCTATTGCATTTGTGATTCTAATTGGTATTTTGCAAACATAAGTATCTTCCCTTGCTTGCCGGATTTGGGGTTCTAGTGTTGCTTCATCAGAGTTCTTCCAGTGTTTCTTCGCAGCAGTTCATCTCACTGAAGGGGGGGTTTTTCCCACTGGTTTTTCTCTCCTTGCATTTGTACATGAGTACTTGATTAGGCCTTGTTGTCGGGACTCATATTTGAATAATAATTCTGCTTCTCCCTAAGTTGCACTTATGGGGGGGTTTTGGTGTAATTAATATTTAATTACACATTTGCATAAGTTTACTTAGGCTTTATTTAATTCCAAAGTTATAGGTTTTATTCTTATCTTGTTGAGCTATCTTGTTGCTCAAGATAAGATTAGGTTTATGCATCTTTGCTTTTATAAAGCAAATTATCTCTTGTAATTATTTGTACTTCGAATATATCAATTTGCACATCTTTTACAAATCTCTGCTTTTTCATTTTTCTCTTATGTGGAAGGTGATTAGTCTGGTTTGCAAATCTGATTTTGGTTTCTAACAAAATTGAAAGCTCATGAAGAAAGGTTCAAGACAAGCTCTACAATGTTTGATGAGTTGATTTCATCTTAGAGACTTGCTAAGGACAAAAGTGGTCTAGGACTTGATGAAGGACAATGCTCAAAGACTAAACTAGTTCTCAACCAAGTGGACAATCAAAGGACAATTCAACCCAATACTTATCAAAACAAGAATCAAAGGATCAATACTAGAAGAATCCCTATCTAACAACCTAATCCTCAAAGGTACCCATCTTTTAATGGTTTTTGTCTCTCATGCACCAAATTTGGACATAGAGCAACAAAATGTAGAAATAGGATGAACCAAAGTAGAATGAGTCAAAATGTTCAATTCTTTGTTGGACAATGTTATGTTTGCAACAAGTTTGGACATAGAGCTACCAAATGTAGGAGCCAAATGATGATGAACAAGTTTAATACCAATCACAGGATTCAATCTTTTGAAGGCTATTGTTACACATGCAATATCTTTGGACACAAGTCTAATCAATGCAGGTCAAGGATGAATACAAATTTATTTGATCAAGGATACGCTATGTGCTACACTTGCAACAAACCAAGACATATCTCTAAATTTTGTAGGAGCAAATTTGGAAAAAACCTAATCTGAAATAGAAGAACAAACCTATGAACAAAGTAGACCTCAAAGAAGTAAGGAAAGCAATGGTAAAGATTTGGAGAAAGAAGGAAGAACCTAAGAACAAGGATGAATCAAATAATCTTGTATCTGTATCTAGTACAGATACCTCTTCTAAGAACTGAACCTAGTATTAGCTTCAAGGGGAGTAGTCACAGAAAAATCTAACAATCCCCCGATATATGAGGTGTCATTCGATGACACAAGGATATGTGATGTGAATCTTCATTTTGAAGGCTATAGAGGAAATTCTAGCAAAAAACAAGTGAAACAAAAGAATTGGGGATTTTTTTCTTAGTTTACAGTGCATTTCACAAGTGGATGACAACTTTAAAGTTGAAAAGCAATAAATGAAAAATTAGGGAAAGATCCATAAAGAATAAATTAAGAGACTAAATAAAGGAAAAGCATAATTGAACAAATTGGAAGAAGCAGTGCAAGCTGAAGTGAGATTGAAGGCGATTCCAAGCATCGTACATCAAAAACCTAGTTCTCGACAAGAGGAAGAAGGTATTCTCTTTTATCTAAATTCTATGGTTATTGAAAGTTGAAGGAACACTTTGTTAAGTTTATTCAAGTTTCTTTGAAAATATGGCCACTCCTACGGTTGTGGAAATTTCCAAGAGGCCCCAACGAAAGTTTAGAAGATGTTCATGGAAAGTTTATGAAAATGATCCAATGGGTGCGTTCTTGCACATTTTGAGTCATGTGCTACCTACTGAAGATCCAATAACATACATTCATGGAAAGCTCAAATAATTTGATCACCAAGAGCTAAAGGATTTATGGGACAATAAGTTAACTGATGACTTACTACTTAAAGCAAAATATGAAAACCTAGTTTGAATGAAGCTAAATGATTGGAATTAGTTTCTAAACTTCTCAAGTGAGAGTGAAGTGAGGCGAAATATGTCAGGATGGCCCTCAGTAGGGTTCATAGTAATATTGTATGGATAAATGAACCAAGGCTTATCAACAAAGAAGTGATTTGAGTTGTTATTGGTCATTGTGACACTGGCGCCATTCCAGTTCTAAAGGAAGTGAAGAATGATGAGGATACAAGATTAACTAGTGCCAAGTTTGATGGGAGAGCCTTAACCATGAAGTCTATCAAAAATCCTACTGTCAGGTATGTTGCCATTATGATTGGGAAAAATTTTTACTTAACGAACAAAGCAAATTCAGTATCGACCATGGCAATTCATACAGCTTATGAACTAGTGATGAATGGGAAGAATTTTGATCTTTGTGAGTTGCTGAGATTGCAACTTATGGAAAACCTGAGTATGAAAAAGGTAGAGAAACATGTCTTTAAGTTCAACACTTTAGTTGCTTGTTTTTTATTCTATTTTCAAAGGGAGTTACCTGGAAGAAAGAACATAATATGTGACAATACCAAACTAGTTTCTCATCAAATTTGTTATCATTTACGTAGTTTAGGAGATTTTAGGGCACAAAACAATGACCTAACTGCTTTCTTTGTAGTCTTTCATAATGAAATACATGAAAGAAATAGGATTCCAAGGAGTTTGGTGAAAAAGTATGAGAAGGAGATAGCATTTATTGTATCTATCGATGAACGCATCGTTGAGGCTATAGAACCTAGAATTCATTAGATTGAACCTCTGAGTTATGAGATTGAAGAGTAAATGGCTAAAAGGTGCATTGAGATTCTATTAGCAAGTCCTAAACACCCCTCTCTACCTAGGCTTGGTACATATGAGGAGTTCAATCTACTGAAATTCATTTGGAGCCTACAACATCTAAAAGAAGAAATAAAGTTGAAGCTTTCTTCCAAGACGTAGCATACACTAAAGATGAAATAGAATAGTTGAAGGAGGTCCTTGATGAAAGGAAATCCAAATCTGCGGATGTACTCACTAAACCCAAAAAATCAGGAAGGCTATCTTCTAGTGCTACACCAACACCTATTTCCAGCTTTACTACACCCAGTATAGCTAATGTTGTGAAAGGGAAAAGAAAACAGCAAAGTTTCCCTGCATTTGTTAATGTTAGTTGCCCCTACCGGTCCCAGTACCAAGGCATCTAAGAAGGACATACCTATTGTTGCACCATTTGCTGCTTCAGGAGGTAGAAGAAGAATGAAAGAAAAAAATCATAGGAAAAGGAATTTGAGTGATATTGATGAGGAATAAATTGCACTTGGTCTAAAAGAGGAGCATCAGTTGAAAAGAAACAAAAGAAGTAGTACCTCCGATGAAGGAGCGAAAACCAGTATTGTTGTCTCCATAGATGAAGAGTCAGAAGAAGAGGAGGATACTTACTGAATTCATGTACATGCAAAGAAGAATGAAAAAGGCTCATCTATTCCTATGGAAAATATGCCTGGTTCTCTTCTAGTAAGAGATCATCCCACCTTGGTTCTTGGAACCTTGGTAAATCATTTGATTGATAATGATCTTATGCCAACTGCTAAGTTATATGATGAGGTTAATGATGAAGGAAAAGAAACCATCATAAATGCTTTTGCTCAGTACATAGTTATCTGTAACATAATATGGATACCATATAGTCAAAGGTTACTGAAAGTGCACGGAAAGAATTAGTACTTAGAAGGAAACAAGCTTTAAATGTTGAAGACAACATGCAAAGTGAAGACTTAAAATCTGTTAGGTCAACTTGTTCTAATATAGAAGCTACAAATTTTTTGAGATTGTTCTATATTGTTTAGATTCAAGCAGAGAGTCAATATGTTAACGACTAAGGAAGAAGAATGTGTTGAAAAAGTAAGGCAAGAAACTCAGGATGTGATCACGCAATTATCAAGGAACCTTGGGACAAGAACCAATTCTTTGTCTCACACTGCTCAGACTTAGGAACATGCTACTATTGCAGAATTTATGGATAACCCAATCTTGGAGACTGTTGATGAGTCACTTGGTGCTTAAGAGATCCCTATCACCCAGATGGACACAAAAGAAACTACCAATAAAAGGTCTAAAGATCACATAAATACCAATTTGATGAAAAGAGAGAACATCAAGAATCCACCGGGAACAGGGAAGAGAATAACAAAGATGAAAATGAAATAAAGACAAAGAGAAAGATAAAGACAAGGATGATGATGATAGAAGGGAGAAAGAAAATAGAGAAAAGTCCTCTGAAAAGTCTTCAGTAGAAGAAAAAGAAAAAGAAGAAAATATAAAGACGGAAGAAAAAGATCAGAAAGCCATTCCAACTGAAGGTGAAATTTACAAAGACCCTAAACCATCAAAGCCACCTGGAGATTCATTCGGAAATACTCTTAAAGGTCTTCTTTCTAGACAAGCTATAATCCAACCTGTGCTTCCAGCACAACTAGTCAAGCTACCATCTCACCCAACTTATGTGGATTTGATAAAGATTACACTGAGTGACAGAATGAAGCTAAGTAACACTTTTATCAGCTCTATCACACACGAGGCTACAGAGTCATATCAAAAGGGTAATGAGTTGAAAATGAATATATCAAAGCTCTACAAGAGACAGCCTTGGGTGTTACTTCAAACAACTCTTTAGATTCGATTGTAAATTTGAGGCTTATAGTAGATTATGTTAAAGAGTACACATCTAATCTTAAGATGTAGACCACAAAAGAAGTGGAGTTTGTTAGAGAAGAGGTTGTTGTTTTTGTAAGATAAGTGTATTGTTACACATGACAAGGTTGTGCAAACTTTGAAAGAGGAAAGAGAATGTGATGAGGAAGCTCAAGTGCTATTTATTTATTGCATGAAATGGTTGGAAGCCACTCGGATAGTCAAAGATCTAATGGACTCAATTGAGTCTCAACTTGTAGATATCTCAAAAGATTATAAGATTTTCGGTGATAGAAACTATGTTAGGTGTGTTTCTATTGCAAACCTTCAAAATAAGTTTTTCATCTTGAAAAGGAATAAGGAAGAGGCTATGAGATGATATGCCCAGCTTTGAGATCTAGTTATGTCCATAAATGTTACTATATCAAATGCACTGATGGGAGCAAAAGAACTTGAGAAAAAAAGATTGCTCCATCCACTCTAGAGAGAGGAATGCCTGGTGGAAATAGAATCTCTTCATAAAACCCTTTCCAAGGTAAAAGGAGTCTCGGATGATGGAAAGCCTGTGCGGGAAGTGAATCTCAAGGAGTTACAAGGTGCCCCCTGTTCTTGATTTGAAGCTTTTCCCTGGCCTTTTGTCCTTGACGTCAAAGGGGGAGAAGAGGAGAAGTGAAGAGGAAAAGAGAAGAGGAGGAAAGGAGAAGAGTGTGTGTAAATTATATTATGTTTGGTTTTGTACAATATATGTTAGGGGGAGTTGAACATAGTCTCTATTTTCAAGCAAACTTCACTTTTTTCTCTTTTTGGCACATGTTGCCATCAATGACAAAGGGGGAGATTGTTAGAAGAATGAAGAAGATGCCCTCTAGGTTTGTTGTCATTGATGCCAACATTGGCTGGTAACTGACTAAGTAATCTATGTGTCTATGTGGATCTGGTATCTTGCTCCAGATGTCTTCTCAACAAAAGGGAATTCTATGAGTTTTTGATATGTTACTTACGAGTGTTAGTTACAAGTATAAGCAAGTTTTCCAGCATGTTTGTATGATCCGGTTGAGTTATCTAAGTGACTGAAGTTTGGTACTCTTTTGGTAAACAAGGTTTATTTTGAGTGTGTTTCTCTTTAGGTTCAGGCTAACCTAATGTTTGGATAACACGTTTTGTTTTGTCTACCAAAAAGGAACTTTGTATTAAGCCGACAAGACATTTTAAATTTTGGGTGTTCCCTCAATTAGGCTGATGTAATTGATAAAGGAAGTTATGACTATGTATATATGATGGTCATGTGGTGAAGAGAAGATAAATCAGTGGTATATGAATGATGTGGCAACTATAATTGTGTGAAGTTCTAATAGTGTTGGTACACTAGCAGACAAAGCAAAAGTTTGATATTTCTAGAGCATATAATTGAAACTATTTTCAGTAGTTTGTAGGTGCACTTCTTCAGTTCAATTTTGGCAGTGAGCCACATCTTTTGTATCTTGGCAGTTTGTCATATTTTGTATTCAAGCAATCAACCTTTCAAGGATAGTGAGCCCTGTAATATCTTATAACCGGTTATAATATATTGTGAGTTAATCCTCGTCGTGGTTTTTCTCATTTTGGGGTTTCCATGTAAAAATCCTAGTGTCAATGTGTTATGATCTCTTTTATGTTTTGGTTTACTATTGTTGTTAAATGTGGATTAATAATTGGATGGTTAATATTTAAGGTTGCTAGCAGAATACTGATTCACCCCCCCTTAGTATTTGGTGTATTCAACAAGTCGTCCTTGGTTGAGATAGGTTGTTTTCTTGAATTGAATGACTTTGGTTTTATTCTTTGGTTTCTTGATTGATTATGATTTGTTTGAGTCTCTTTCCTTATGTGAGTTCTTTATGTGGTTATAATTAATCGATGAGTTGTAAATATATATGCACTTGATGTATTTATAAAACGACCAATATAGTTACTTATATATATGATTCAATTATCAAGGGAATTATATATAAATATATATGATATACACATATATAGATATATATTAATGTGCACATATGTATTGACAAAATAGACACATCCATACGAGCATATTAATATGTATATATATGTATATATAAATATATATGCATTATCAATCCGTGAATTATGGTAGTATGATATATGCATTCAAAATATCAAAAGATACTTTTGATAAACTTCCGAGTTGATTAATATGTGTGTGTGTGTGTGTGGATATATATAAATATATATTATTATTGATAAGTGATGTTTAAATACGACATTGTTGTTTTAAGTAATAAAGTGCATACTAGATGAAATATAGTTCTCAATACATATAAATGATAATGCAACAATAATACACACTTTGAAGGCAGTGAAACAATCATTTAATATGCATTGTCAAGCTTCCAAATACAACACAATATATAAGAGACTTAGTCAAGAATAATAAGAGATATTGGTATGTGCATTTAAACATTGACTTGTTCATAGAACAACAAACACCAAAAGCATGATAGAAGGCTTGAGGTGGTGCCAAAATATGAAACTGCATTGTAAATAGAAGTCTAAATTGTTAAGCTCTATCCAACGATAATATAAAAAGTAAAATGGAGAACATGTCAAATAGAAGTTGGTATATTAAATGAGTCGACCCATTTGATCTTTCACCTTGCATTTCTAGAACACATTCTTGTTGTCTCTATTTTAATTGACTTGCTGCTATGTTTTGATGAGTATTAATTTAAAATGCTGCCACCCATTGAGGTTAGTTGTTGAGTTGATCTTATAAGTTGAGAAGTGTCATTCAACATAGCTTGTTTGTAGGCAGCTAAGTCTCATATTTCTATATAAATAGGGGAGAGGAATACCTCATTTGGATGCACAATTCACATGCATTATCCTACTTTTTACCTAAAATATTCTTATTTTGAGATGAGTTTAATTGTGGAGAGTTATGAGAGTTATTGTGAGGAATTTCCTACGAGTAGTATAATATAAAGGAAATAGGTTGTTCCTGGGGTTAAAGATTACCTTAAGAAGGGAATTTCCTATGAGTAGTATAATATAGAGGAAATAGGTTGTTCTTGGGGTTAAAGATTACCTTCAGAAGGGAATTGCATGTGCATAGTACATGAATGGTCATTAACCAAATCGAGCTAAGGTAGTGGGTAAAGAGATGACACTTTTATATGAAAACATGGCCAAAGTATTGTAAGTAGCCATTGTTTACACTGTCAGTTCACTGTGATCTACTATAAACATTCTAGTCTAGGATTTTCATACTCATAGTTGTAGCTATCGTATGATTAGGTTCTAGTTTGTAAGACTCAACAGTAAGCTTAGGAAGGCTATTTTTTATGGGTTTTTCCAACCAATATATTCATCTAAGGGTAGGGCCATCTTTCCATATGTGGCAGATGTGCGGGGGACCACATTTGAGTCCATGGTTGGCAGAAAAGCGCTTGAGTGATTCTTCTCCTCATCAGTTGGTGGCCAAGATTTGCAAGGGATTTCTTGGACTGTTTGTTACTATTGCTAATAAAGCTCAAAGGAGCTATGTCTAATCACTTATATCCATTTCTATGGAAGTTATAATGTTCAAAGAGATGTTATCTTGAGATTCTATGTATGTCATTGTGTTGGAAAGATTGTAATATTTGATTATAAATGCAAATGGAACATTTGGAATATGTGTCATTTCATATGTGCATATAGTCTTTAAATTATAAGAAATTTTTTATTTCTATGAGTTTTAAACACAGATTATTTACTTGAGGTTAAAACATAGTGAATTTACTTTCGTTGAACAATTGGTATGTTACATGCAATCTAAGTCCTTTCCCATTTTGTGAAATTTTCCCCAAAATTTTCCCAAATCATCCCTTGTAAGATCCCTCGTGTGTTGTCGAGGTTAAGTATTTAATTAAAAAATATGTGTTTGTGTGTTTTAATCTAGCTTATGTTCCATGTCCTTGGGTTGTATTATTTTGGGTGAGATTTAGACATGTGGACTAGATCTCAAGTTTTAGCTTTTATTAGAACCTCAATCCTTGCCTCCTTTATAGCCTTCTCTTATGATTCTTGAAGCCCTAGGTCTACCAATAATGTTGTGACCAAGGGACACTATCTAGAGGTTCCCAATCACCACAAAGCCTTGGTTCTTTCTAAATGTATTGCCCCAAACTTTAAAAATTCTAGGACCCACAAGATCCCAACTCTCTTACCTTATCCCCTTGGAGCCTAGACCTCTAAGAGGACCTTGTCACCATGTCCCTAGTCCAAAGTATACCTTATTTCTTAAACCTCGTAGTTCACTTTCCCTTCAATTCTCAATCTCTCTTAGACTCAATTCCCAAACTTCCCCTCCTCTTCCTTTATAGTCATAGATCCACCCCAATACACAATCATCATATCGTCATCCTAATACACAGGAATTGATTCTTTCCTTTCTCCTTTTCTTGGTCTTGATTTTGCTCATTGTCTTTTTTTCCCAATTCCCTTTTGAGGTCCTATCCATGATCATCCCAAATCCCTGATTATCCTAAATCCCTCTTTCTTCTCAAGACCCACCACTCAATCTCCTATGTTCCCTTTGGACCCCAAGGATCCGAAGGAATCTTGCACCTCTAGAGATCCATCCCCGTGTTCTAAGTCCATAAAAAGTCTTGATCCTCACAAGCTATACTCTCCCCAACTTTGCGAGACCACAAACCCTCTCAAAACCCAACCCTTTCTTGAGTCTTGGTGCCTAGTTCCTATCAACACAATTCTTTTGATGTGGACCCCATTCCATGTTCCCTTCTACGACTTGGTTCTTACCACTTCGAATCACACATCTCTTTTTTCAAATGTATCAACTTCCTCTTTATTTTCAACCCTAGTTTTGATGTCCCTTCTGTACCCAAATACATGTCAATCTTACACGCTCCCATGACTCACCCATCACTCCATTCAAACTAGATTTGATTCTACAATCATCATTTTTCCCATTATTACCCAAAAACTCATTGTTTAACTTAAATGCACAATTCCGCATGAAGATCCAATTGCAAACAACAAGGATGGCCATGTCACCATTAATGTAGGTCATTGAAGTTCTTCTCACCCATTTCCACCCTTGATTGATCTTAACCATTCATTTTGAAGGTGCCATAGATTTGTGCAATCCCCACACACTAAATCCATGATTTCTTTCATCTCTTGCTTTAAATGGGTTGTTTATTTCTTGTTTTCAATGAATCCCACAAGTGTTGTGCTTAGTCTAGGGTTCCAAATGAAAAATATCTAATTCTTCAAGAGATTGGTGAAGGTTTCAAGCATATCCAAGTCAAAATACTACAAAGAGTATCCAAAATCGAATGTCTCCAAGATCATCTATGATTTTTCAAGGAAATTTATAATATTGGATTATGCTTTCCTCTTACCACACTTGTTGGTATGAGTATATTGCAGATTTGATAAATGTATCATCACTTTTGAAACATTGTAAACCTCCCAAAGTTCATTTTTGCATTGCACATGTATTTTTATAGTATGATGTTTTATGATTAAATATGTTTTCTTGTTGGTATCTTCCATGTAATGTATTTTATGTTGAGATGTATTCTTGTATGTTCTAGTTTGTTAATTTTTCCTTTAATAAACTATGACTTTGTGACCCAGGCAATAAGAATTGGTCCTTGAGAATAAAATTTTAATTCAACCAAACACATTGAAAAGAACAAATCATAGTTTAGAACTAGTTCTAATTTATTGTTTAGTTCATGATTTAACATTCTAAACAAGAAAAGATCATTTGTGAGCTTTAATGTTCAAATAATTTTGTGAAGCATGTCCACCCTCATCTTGTACTTTCTAATGATGTCAATATCAAGTATATAAGAGCTTATTTGTGTGGCTAGTTAGCCTTTAACCAAATTCCAACCTTTGGGGTTAATTTTTCATTGGATACGACTATAAATGTCATACCTTGTACCATATTTTAGTGCCTTCAATCTTATTTATGATACCTCTAGGAACACCCTCAAAGATTTAAGTTGAACCTAAAGTGTAAGAGAGCTTATCCAATCTCATTTATTGAATTGTAACCCTTCATATTCTATTAATGAACCTTGGTTTTAACTTCCTAAAGACATCCCTTAGCCTTGAAGGTTAGATTATGTTCTAGGATTTTGAATTAATAGTTTCAATGTTATCATTGCTAGTCATGGTTTTAATCAACATATCATCTTGAAGCTCTAATGATTTGGGGTAGAGAATTTTGTAACCATTAATATTTTGAAGTGGTAGTATGGTTGCAATAGAATTGATATGAAAAGAAGATTTTTTTTCTCTTTTAATCAAAGAGTTGTGACTCTGTCTCAATCAACCCAGAAAGTAAGTCATTGAAAAAAATTTCATGGACAGAAGACAACAATGTGGATACAAATTAGCACAAGAGGTGGCCTTCATTTCCTATACAAGGAATCACCACAACATATGGAAAGCTAAAGATTTTGGTGAATCCTCCAGATCAAATGATCAAGATCAAGTAAGTACATCTACAAGAAGTGATATAGTTTTAAAATGTCAATATTAGAAGACTTCAAAGGAATTAGCTAATAACTTGATTAAAACATGATGGAGAATGAATAAAAATGATTATGATGTGCAAAAAAATCATTAAAGAGCTGATTTAAAGGAAGCAAAGAGAGATATAGGGACGCAAATATGAGGATATACGACGTGCTAGATCAAAACATAGATTAAAATGATCTTAATCAACATCGAGTTTCACTTACTAGATCACAAGGACCTCTTCATGATGCATATTAGTAGATGCATCTAGGTGATGAAGAAAGAGAAAGAGTCCTCAATGAGGAATTAAATTTATTAGATCATGTTATGTGAAGAATATAGGAACTCCAAGCTAAAATTGATCAATAATAGACTCTACTTGATCAAAAAGAAAGCAACCTAACAATGAAACCTAATTAGGTTCATAATCAACATCAATTAGAGAAAAACATAAACCAACAACATATTCCAATTGTTCATAATCAACACCAACAATAGTATAATCAACAATAACACAATCAACAATTCAAAAACATACCAAATCCTAGGCATCCATTTAGATGACAAGCCCAAAGCTTTTCTATTTTGGGTAGCCTTTGGGAGAAGAAAGGTACAAATAATTGGATTTCTTCAACATCCTTGATTATTCAAACTCAATCCATAATGGAATAAGAGGAAAGATTCCTAGGTTTATAGGTAGCAATGCAATGACAAGGGAAGACCACATAAGGAACTTCATCAATACTTCAAATGAATATGATATTTATGATGAGGATCTGATGCTGAGATTATCTATGCATTGCTTAAAAGGAAGTGCTAAATAATGATACCATTTTTTCCAAACAACAATATTAATTCTTGAGAGGATTTAATGATAGTTTTCAGATTGTAATATGGGGATAGAATTGATCCCAAGTTTTCTATACATGAACTAACAATTATCAAGAAAGCAATCAATCAAATAGTGGCACATTTCAACAATTCAATAGTGTCAGGATAAGTGTTGGAAAATAATAAATATTTTATGTGTAGATTTTTTATTTTCCAACCTCTGGATTTAATCATGACGAATTTTAATTTTGTCTAAGGAAAAATTTGATGTTTATTTTCCATTCTCCATTTTCCTCTAGGCATTGAACATTTTTAATAAAAAATTCTAAGTGTTGGAAATAAATATCCAAAGTATTTAAGTTTTCAACCTGTTTTAATCTTTTGGCCATTTTAATTTACCCATGGCTAAGTATTTATTTATTTTATGTCATTTTGATTTCTTCCCTTTAGCCAAGGCAGACTTCCAAACTTCTTTGCCATGTCCTCCTTGTGGGCGAACTTTCTAACACTTAGACTTTTCTCCTCTTAGCTTGGACAGACTTTAGCTTTGTCTTGCCATTCCTCATCAAGCATTGGCAGACTTTGGAGTGCTCTGGACATGCTTCTTCTAAGGTTGGACTTTGTGAATTTCTTTTCACTACATTATCTCCAAGGTGGGTCAAACTTTTTATACTTCTTTCCATGAAAAATGCAAGGCGGCCTTTATTAATTTATTTCCACATCTTCTTTTCTCCATGGTGGACTCCAAAGATTTCCTTCCAAATGTTGGGTCAAACTTCATAATCTTCCTTCCATGCCTATGGTGGACTTCCCAAACTTCATTCCAAATCCCATTCAGTGTCTAGGCAGACTTTGAAGATGTTTGCCTTCTTCTCTTCCTAGTCCAAGGGCAGACTTCATAATCTTCTCTCCAAGAGGCTAGGCAGACTTTGTTTCAAGCTTGATATTCTCGTCATTCTCTATGGATGACTTTACAATTTTTTTCCATATGCTAGGCAGACATTGGAGTGAGTTTTCCATGTTAAGAGGTGAGGAGGACTTTGAGTCTTTCTTTCCATGGCAAGGGAAAAGTTTATAAACTTCTTTCCACATCCTCTTTTTGGTATGGCGGACTTTGCATTTTCCTTTCATCTTGATGGCGAACTTCATAAATTGTATGCCATCTCCCTTGTGGTGAACTTTAAGTCTTATTTGCCACATTCTCCTTCTCTCCATGGTGAACTTTCCTAATGCCTTTACACTTCTTGGCGGACTTCGAAGACTTCATTCCATTTCCTACTCTTCCAATGGCAGACTTGAAAGCATTCTAGACATCATCCTTAGGTGCATTTCTCTAGAATTATGCCAATTTTCACCATGAATTTCTTGCTTTTTACTTGCCTTTCATTTGAATTTTTGTTGATTTTTCATTGATTTTTCTGATTTTCACATTGATTTTCCTAGATTTTTCATTGCTTTTCCATGCTTTTCTTGATTTTTCGTTGATTTTTCATTATGGAGGTCTGAATTTTGATTCTAAAAATGGAAATATTGACCCCATGACCTGTGGGATGTTGAACTTTCTAAAAATAGAAAAAGAAAAATTTTCCCTAAAAAATAGGAAGTTCAGATTGGTCCAAAAGTGCCAAAAATAGAAAAAACAAAAAAGCAAAAATCCCAAAAAAATAAGAAGTGTCAAAATTGACCCAAAGCATGGGTGATCCTCGTCCTCCAGACCTTTTGAGCACTTCTATGATGTTTAGGCATTGTTTCAGGCTTGGATTCTCCACTTGACTCGAATGACTCTCAAAAACTCTATCTCTAAATTCTCAAAGCAATGACTTCGTGGAATTATTATGCCAAGGCAAAACCCTAGAAAAGAAAACTATTGGGGGTTCCCATTTGCAATGGGGTAATGTGTGAAAAGGTCACAATATCCAGCGACTCCACATGGGGAATGTTCTTGAACATTCCAAAGATAGTACCCACTTCAAACTCAGAATCTTAAATTAATTCTAACTTACCCCTTGGCTAAGAAGAATACTCAAAAGGAAAGAGAAATCCTAAACTGTATCAAGACCCTTTATCCTACAATTACAATTTTGTGCAAATGCATTTATTTCCGCCTCTTAAGACCAACATGACTCTTTGGTTCCATCATGGCAGGTTGTGTGATTTGTCTTAACTCCAAAAGCATCCTTGGATAGAGCCTCACTGCCAGCGAGCATCCATAGCCTCAGCGAGGTTATCTCTATAATCTCACAAAGATTTCTCTACTTTCGATGATATATTATTTTATTTTCTTTGTTATTGAGTGTACACCTATAGAGATGTCCACACACCCAAAAGCCAAGTGTTTTGATCTTTCCTATTTTTTCTTTTAGTTCATTTTGATATTCTTTTCTTTTCACATATTTCCACACTTTGGCTTGTAAGCAATGAAGCTCGCCTAGGTTTGAGCATTATAGTGGTGCTAAAGCAAGACTTTTGATTTAGCCATGACTTCACTTAGGATACCATAATGACTCAGGGGATTCATTAAGTGTGAAAAATATAATAACTATAAGACTTAGTGTCAAGACACAATAGATGATTTCCTTTCCAGTCAAGCACTAACCTTAACCTTAAGATACTTTAGAAATAATTAATCTAGGATTCGAAGATTCTCCAAAAATATTTATCCAAGAAATAGTCGTAACATACCTTGGCAAGGTCAATCCAGAGTGTGTGTGTAAACAACACCACCTTTCTCGCAAAATGGGAAACCCTCCTTATTCAAAACTAACCTAAGCAATCTAACCCTAAAGCAAAACAAAAGCAAACTAATCTAAGGAAACAAAGAAAACTAAACTAAAGCAACAACTAAACTAAGCAAAGAAATCTAATCTAACTATGTACAGATAAGTCCCACCAGGGAACTCAGGGTTGGAAATAATGATTCAGAAATTGCCCGTTAATGGGCAATGAGATGTCCTCTCCTGTCAAAGTTTTCAATCTGAATGCGTTCTCTCCCAATATCTTGGCAATTCGATACGGTCCTTTCCACAAGTTATCAAATTTATCATGATCCCCTCTTCATTCATGAGCTTTATCCCAATAAAGGTCTAGGTTGGAGATTCTAAAGGATTTTGTCGTTGCACATCTGTCAAGCCATCGTTTAACAACCCCTTAATGTTTTGCAAAATTTTTGAGAACTTGATCTCTCTATTCTTCTAGTAATAAGAGCTATGAAAGATGAATTTGGACTCTATATTCTGGGTCTAGGTACTCTTGCATGAATCTTAGTGTTGGAATCCTCACTTGAATGGGAAAAATAGGGTCTTGTCCATAGACTAAGTGATATGGAGAGGTTCCCAATGACTTCTTGGCTCTTGTTTTTTTTGCGCATAGAGCAAACCTAAGTTGAGAATGCCAATCTCTCAAATTTTGATCCAACAACTTCTTGATTACATTAAGAAAATTCTTGTTCATGGACTCTGCTAACCCATTACCCTAGGGGTAATAGTTTGAAGAAAATTTCAAAGTGATCTCGTAGTCGAATGCCTAGTTGGAAAACTTCAAGGAAGTGAAAGCATCTACCATTGTCACATACCAAAGCCTTGGGACAACTGAATCTAGTGATGATATGTTCTAAGAATTTGATTACCATATATGTTGTGCAATCCTTCAATGCTTGTACTTTATACCATCTCATGCAATAATTAGTTGTAGTCAAAATATATCTATGTTGTGCTAAAGATTGTGGATTTATCATACCAATGAAATCAAGTCCCCACATTGTGAATGGTTTCACTTATGTGATTGGTTGTAGTGGCATGGTAGGGTTCTTTTCACGAATTGCAATAATTTGGTAGGTGTGGCAGGTTTTGGCATGCTCATATGCATCTTTGAAAACAAAGGGCCAATAATACCCTCCTCTTAAAATTTGATAAGTTATGGCCTGACTTCCTCCATGACCTATCCCGAACTTAGAGTGGAAATGTTCCATCATTCTTTTAGCTTCATCATTACCTATACACCTTAGGTAAATTTCTTCATGATTCCTTCTATAAAGTATTGATCCTTGCAGCATATAGCATTGGCACTTGAGCCTGAATTCTCGCTTCTGTGTTGGGTTCATTTATGTATGATTCTTGTGATTTATCAGATATTTGGTGATGTCATAATACCATTCATCTAAGGAGGTGTCAGTCAATACATATGTTTGTTGTACTAGGTTGGGCCCTTCAATGGCCATTGTCTGAGCTAAAGCTTGCCCATGAACTAGCTTCATCGGTTGCAACTTGATATCATATTCTTGGATAGTGGCGACCCACTTTCCTCTTCTCTCTCCTAGCTCATTTTGTATTAAGAGTGTTTTGATAGCTACATTAGAAACGATGGCGAAAACTTTACTCCTCAAGATATATTGTTTGAATTTTTTGATGGAATTTATCAATGCATAGGCCTGCTTTTCAATACTAGGGTACCTCAATTCTACATCCTTAAGAGGTGAGCTCATGAAAGCTATGGGATGCTCGTCTCTCTCTTCTATTCTATGAGTAAGCATTGCAGCACAAGAATGCTCTGATGCAAAGGAATATAAGTAGAAAGGCTTTGTATAGTCTGGACTAAGACACGAGCATTAGGTATGGCCTGCTTGATTTCTTCAAAGCCTTTCTTCATTGGTGACATCCATTCCATCTTGGCATCCTTTTTCAACATTTCATTTAAGGGTTTTACTATCTTGGAAAAACCGGTGATAAATTTTTTGAAAAAATTGATCTTTCCAAAGAAAGATCTCAATTCCTTTTGGTTAGTAAGCAAATGGATCCTTGAAATTGCCCCTATGCATTCAAAATCAATTAATGTCCCCTTTTCAATGATCAAATGACTCAATAACTTGCCCTCAATGACCCCGAATATGCATTTCTTTGGATTTAAGTAAATCCCATACCTTTGAAACCTCTAAAATACCTTTCTCAAGTCTTCTATATGGTCTTCTCTCTTCTTCAAAAACATTGTCAAATCATCCATATAGATAAATATACATTTTCCAATTAAATCTCTAAAGGTGATGTCCATAGCCCTCTGAAATGTGGCTCCTACATTAATTAAACCAAAGGGCATTCTCTTGTAAGCAAAGGTTCCCCATTTTGTTGTGAATCTCGTTTTCAGTCTATCTTCATATTCCACAAGTACTTGGTTGTACCTGGAATATCCATCCAAAAAGGACATCATCTGTGAACCATTGATAATTTGTAAAACCTTATCGAGTGATGGCAAAGGATAATTGTCCTTTTCAGAGGCTCTATTTAATTTTTGGAAATCAACACACAACCTTATTTCTCTATTTTTCTTTCGAATTGGGAAGAGATTGGCGACCCACATTGAGTGGTGCACTGGGAATATGATTCCTGCTAATAACAATTTCTTGACCTCCTGATGAATGACTGGTTCCAATAGTGAATCCATTCCCTCTAGTGTCTAGTGTAGAACTCATTCTCATATCCACATAGAAACTAGGGTTACACTGCCTATTCATATGTCCCATCCACCATACAATGTTTTAGTGAATCCATTCCCTCTAGTGTCTAGTATAGAACTCATTCTCATATCCACATAGAAACTAGGGTTACACTGCCTATTCATATGTCCCATACTATTTTCCCTCTCAAAAGTGTGACTCATTCCTATATTGCATCCCTCCCCACATCAAGACTAATATTTATCATGATATGATCCATCCATTCATATCTATGACCTCACCTCTTACCTCACAACCTCATTATACTTCCTCTAATATTTCTTATGCATACAAGAGATGTCAATCTTACAACCCAAATAGACAACAATAATTTAATGACTCTGCTTCTTATAACTCACCATAACACACATCATTACCACTTGGGGTTGTCACATTTCTATTTCTTGTTAAGATTTGTAGAGGGGGGGTCGATTGCTCAGGATCCCAGGTCATGGGAGAGTCTAGAACAATTAGCTGCCCTGATCTACCCCATGCTAAGGGATTGTTTAAGGTTGGTTTCATGTTATAAGAGGGTGAAAAAGAAGGGCAATTGATCTGCCACTATCCTTCTGTCAACTCAAAAGGTTTAGATAATTAGGTGAGCAGATTCCTAAGTTTGGACTATAACCTAACCAACTCTCTGCCAGAGGACTCCAATGTAGAAGATGGATGATAGTGTGACACGTTGGAATCCTAGTTGAGCTCTGGTGTCCATATAGACAAAAAAGTATGAAGTACAGTTAAGACTAATAGGGAATGCTCTAGCTACCTAATAAAAATAGTTCTATGCAATGATGAAAAATAGGAAATGGCTAAACTACTGAAGTAGTAAGAAGAATACTTTAACTTAAGAAATAGCATTTGACAAGGAGAAAAGGTGGTGAAGATCAAAATTATGGTTGGTCCAACCTCTTGCAAGCTTCACATGAATGAATCCTAGACACAACAGAGCGAGGAAAAATGTTGGCCTACTTCAGGGCTTTCCACAGTCAAACCCCCATTTGGGTGTTCCCACCTCCATGGACAACCAGAATAGCAAGAAGAGAAAGTATGATAAAGGAAAGCACTGAAAGGAAGAATACCAAACAATGCTAACAACAATATTCTACATAAATCAAACAACAATGCTAAGTAAAATGGATATCACCTCCCAACCAAGATGCCCTCAGCCACATGAAGGGAGATGCGAGCTCGCAAGCTTGTGATGCCAATGTTTAAGCAACAACGTGAGGAGAAAAACCAATAGAGTTCCAACCTTGGAGCTTCAGCAATGGAGAAAGTGTTGTGAAATGAAGTGTGGAGTGCTCAAGAAGTGAAGTATGATCAAGTATAGTTCAAGAAGATGAATTGATTGTGTAGAAGATGAAGAAGTTGGATTCAATAGAATCCCAAAAGAGCCATTTGAGGTCAGTCAAGGGTGCAGGGGCGTTACTCTTCATCGCCAATGGAGAAGTGTAACATCTATGTAGATTCCAGAGGCAGAAATCCTATTAGGACAACAATGCATTGCGCTAGTTTCCCTGACTAAGATTTCCCCACTAACACTATAGACAGCTGCCAAGTGGGTGGAAAGCGGATGGATGAGGTGGAATAGCATTTTCAGGTTTGATTTTTCTAAGGTAAGGGGTGTAAATGAGGAATTTTCAAGGGGTGCAAATCCACTCCATTACAAGATTATCATTCCTTGATTTCAACTCTATAATTGAAAGGGTGACCCAAATATCCACATAAAACCATTTACAATTTCTTACATAAATTTTACATATTTTGATAGGACCTTTTTAGGTTTTAAAAAACCTCAAAGACTAATGTTATTTAATGGTTTTATTCATTATCTCCTAGTTCAGTAAAATTTCATGATGATAAATATTGCATTTCTATTTCTCTTTCACTTTAATTTGGGTTTGAGGATAATGGTGAATGATCTTTCAAATTTCACCCAACAAAGTAATGGACCCATAAATGATTATTTCATTTATAAGTTTAATCTTTGTGTGGTAAAACAAAGTACAAATTTGATGACGAAAAGTTACAAAAAAATTGAGGGATTCCTTTCGGTTATTAAGAAAAATGTGTGTTTAAGTAGCTTTTTTAATTAGCTTCCCCTCTTTTAGAGATTTGTGTGAACACTTGAAGAATCTTGAGACCAAACACTTAGCATCAAATATGTTAAAATATGGGTAATCATCTTAGTCATCTTACCCTTACAATTTTTAAAATCCAATTGGTTTTTGAAGGAAAATGATATGAAGGATAATGTGAATCAAGTTGTTATTACTTATAGGTTTCCTTTATTTACACTAATAACTCATTGAAAGTTCATGAAACTACAAGAATATTTGGATGATGTTCTTCAAATATTATTAAGTGAGCCTAATTTGGACTTCTTTATTATTCCTTGTTTTTGGTGCTTCACATGCTCATTTCACCTTCTATATTTCAGTACAAGCTTACCTTCCCCCAATTTTGGGAATTTTTCTTCTACCTCATTTCCTTGCTTGATACCTTTATGCTTATTTACACCTTTCACATCCTTGCAAGCTTTTTTATACCCTTACCTTTGCCTATGTTTATACCTTGGTTGATCATTTACCTAATACTTTTCTACTTTACCATTCATCATTATAAGTTTTTAATTTTTTATGATTCATGTCTAACCACTTTTTTCACATTTTACATCAATTGCATCTTATTTTTTACGCATCTTGATGTGTACATATTCCTCATGTTTACAAATATTCCATATTTATATTACATGCTTATGATCCTTGTACTTTACCTTCAAAATTTAGTCTTACAATTTAAAAATTCACATTTAAAATTTCAAACTCCTACCTATTTCATCCTTCTACACTTTTAGTGTAATTATTATTTTTGATTAAATGAGGTAAAACAAGTTTAGAAGGGACCATAAAACCTTATTACAACTAGCTAAGAAATAGCAAAATCCCAACCAAAACACAAATCCCACCCTAACAAAGCATAGAATAAGGAAAAACAAGCCCTACAAAACCAAAAAGGGCTTAACACACATTGTTAGCTACAATTTCTTAAGGATTTCAATAGCCTCCATTTCTTGTTGATAAAATTTTCATGTAGCTTGGAAAAATCTAATAGCTCATTTTTCTCCTATTCAAAGGGTTTCTTGTTGCTTGTTTTGGTTTTGGTGCTAGGACCAAACTTTTCACCCTTTCCATTGTGACTTGTATTGCCTTTGATCACACAAGTTACTTGGCTCTATTGTAACTCCTTTAGTTTATCTATAATAATTTTAATGCCAATTGTGCTATTTTGAATAGAACATTGGCTAGCTTGGACAACTCTATTGAGAATATTCTTGATAGCCATGAGCTCTTTTACAAGGCTAAACAATCTAATTGAGTGCTCCTTTTTCTAATTCTCGCATGTAGTCAAATTGATAGTATTTGAATTTTTCAATTCACCAAAATATTTTTCAATTTTATTCATCTTCGATACCACTTCCTAGGCTTACAAATGTTAAATTATCATCCTCCCTTTGCAAATGGGTTTTCTCACCAATCTTTTTCTTCACCCTATCCATTTTCAAATTGAGCCTATTGATTTCCACAAAAGGTCATTTAGTCATGATATGTTGAGCATCCATATCTTCTTGGACAATTTTTAGAATATCAAAAAGCTCTTGATAGGAAGTGGTATTCTCAACCAACACTAAAAAGCCTCTTGCAATGCTCAAGGTAGGAGTCAATATTCAAGGATTAGGAACACCCACCATAGGTTCAATCTTGAAGGCATATTTCTTGTTTGCACACTCATTAAGCTTTAGGGTTTCTTTTGCTCTTCCTCAAAACCACCAATCTTGTTTTTTATTAAGCATTGAATCCTTAGATAGGACAACAGTCTTATCCTTACTAGCCCTTTTACCAACTATGAGCCTAGGACTCTACACCCTGTCTTTCTCTTATGTCCTTGAGGAGTTGTATACTCGTTAAGCTCTTGATAATCTAGATCATCTATAGGAGACCCAGTGTCCATAGGAGTGTCATCCCAAAGGTAAATTATATATTCCTACCCTTCCCCATACTCATCTTGCAAATTATTCCCAAGATGTGATGAAGCATAGTGTGATAATTGTTATGTAATGGTGTTTAAAGACATTAATTTGGGCATGAATTTGTATCTTAAAATCATTCAACTTATTAGAGCATTCAAGGAGCATTTATTAAAGGAATAATTTAATTGATGCATTAAAGGAACAACATTTAAGTTTAGGAATAATAATTTGTGACATCTACATTCTTGTATGTTGTCTTGCAATCTTTAATGGGACTATATGATCTCTTCAATGGGTTGAACTAGGAGAACTTAAGCCTAGTGATTGGGAAACCTCCTTAAGGTATTTATAGATGTCACTAGCTATCACCTTTAAACAATCAATCATTGTATGTCACTCCAATGAAAGTTCACACACCATAATTCTCATCAAGGTTCATGCAAACCCACTAATTATTTCATGAATACGATAATTTGGCCCATCTTCTCCTTCAATCATGTTGTCACTCTAGAACCTTGTGTTCATCACAAGCTTCTAAACACAACACCATATGCCCCCTTTTGTGTCATAAATGTGCACTATACTAACTCTCACTCTATGTGCATAGTTAATCCTATAATGGACCATTTGTGTTGGAGTGCAACACTAATAGTTTATGTGATCTTGACTATCAATTCTTTGAAACATTGTCCATACTTCCTAATTAAATCAAGCCTGATTGTTGCGTCAACTCTTTTTGTGTGACTCAATTTATGTATTTGAATTTTGGATACTCAAAACTCAAATAACAATATCTACTCAACTTCAACCTAATTAATCTTAAGACCATCTAGGTCATATTTGGTGTATCAAACTTGCACAAGTCCTCCAAGATTTTCAACAAATAAACTAATCTTTCACACATCATCAATGCCATTCCTAGCACACCAAGATATTCCATAATCCTTCTAGTTACAAGGGGCATCTTCCTCCTATTGGTAATCCAAATTATACCCAACAATTCCAGTAGGCAAGCCTCATAATCTAAACCTTAGGAATAAAGTTAGTTTAGATGTAAATGAGGTGGAACTCATGATCAAATTGCAAGTAATGTTGGCCAATTAACAAGAGTGGTCAATTCGTTTACAATTCTAAATCTACTCGGCGAGGGAATGTGTTCTTTGATATTTTATATGATAACTTAATAGAAATGAAAATATCACATAGATTAGACATATCCCAAAGATTGTCATTATATACCCCTTAAACTAGCTAACTGGTCTTTTAGGCCACAAATCTCTAAACAACTAAAGCTAGAAAAATAGGTTGATATCCTTAAAATGCAATATCATTTATAGTCTCTTACTCTTATATAACTTGTAAAAATCCAAAACATACATAACTCTCCAAAGAGAGGTATCAAATGCAAGCTTAAAAATATTTAGCCTATGTAAGTATTAATAAGTGTATGCATACTAATAAGACATAACTTCTAATAATTTGTAAATAATAAAAGATGCATTCACTATAAAACATGATCAATTATATCGAAAAAGGATTGATGTCTTAATCTATTAGTGACAAAATGAAGATCTAAATAAATTGGCAAACATGACTATAAATTTGAGCCTAAGAGCTAAATATGAATCAACTAAGAGAAAAATAATAATTCCATATAAGATCCCATCAATCTAGTTTTAGTTTTACTTAAATGTAACTATAAGAATCAAGAAACTTCATATTACAACGTCATCTCGCTATCCATAAATGAACAAAGAATTCTATATGTACTATTAATGATTTTTTTTACATCTATTATGATAGAAGAATAAAAAAAAGTAGTAATAGATTAGCATATGTAGCCCTAGCTCGATGAATATATCACCCTTTGAAATTCCCTACTAATTAAGGAGACATTCATATCATTAAGATGACAACTATTTCTAAAACCCTTTCTTCAAATTTAGTGAGAAATGAATCACATGAGACTTCAAACTTGAACTACACCATTTGACATAAGAGATTCCTCAAAATCGAGAATGCATTACAAAAATTTGGCCATAATATTTCACCTCCTAAGAGAAAACATGTATTTAAAACCAATAATTTTTCCCCTAGATATTCTACATAATTGACACATGATCCAATTTGCACCATTGCACTTGGGCATTAAATCCACCTTACACTGGATATAGTACGCTTAAGCCTCACATGGGAACTTTAACACTTGGAGGACTAAATTTATAATGACATCCATACCTTGTACACTATAAAAAGTTTTTTTGGATCAAATCCTTTGTAAAAACAAGAGAAACATCCTCAAATCTATACACATATTCTTGTTAAGACCTAACTCCATTAACACACAATTCAAACAAATAGCTAGAAAATAGCCAATATTCCAATGGATCAATTCACGTCTCGATTTCCATAAATAATAGGGTCATCGCTTACTTTCCATTAGCTTCCTCAACTACCATCTCCACAATTTGCAACTTAACACCTAAATCATGATTGCCCCAACAAATATTCCCCATGTCACCACAACACCCACAATTGTCACTACGAATTTTTCATCAATTGGGTAGTTAATGCTTTGTTTTATCTAACAAGCATGTTTACATTTTTTTTTTACTTAAAGACTTTCATACTCTATTGCTTTTTATTTGAATATCAAGAACTTGACCTATTGGCTTAACAATTTTGAACTTCTTGTTTGATCAACAATGTTATATCAATGATTACAAGTGAGCATTGTGTTGGTGCTCAAAACCATTCCCTATAATTGTAGAAGACATATGCTAAAAATTAACCCAAGGAAACAAGTAGTGCTCTAAAATCAAGTAGACTTTATGATCATAACACAAGTAGTCTAGCCAACTAAAAAGAGCATGAAATTGTTTTAATATTTTGACTCTACTTATGACAAGAGGTGTATTCCTAGAGACCTTGTAGGGTAATAAAAATAAACTAGTCAAACAACTTAGCCATTTTGTATGTATAAGTATACACTAAGGTATTGTCACTAAATATCCCTTAGGATAACTTCTTAGTCTTTAAGATCATAAATCTCTAAACAAGTCAATTAGTATTAGGTTAAAATCCAACTACAAATGCAAAGTCATGTATATCCACAATTGTAAAAACCTTTACAAATTCATACTTCAAATGTAACTTGAAAACCTAGAATGTGAATAAAGCTTCAAAGTATGTGCAAACAACTATATAGGCTCTCAATGTATTTAGAAAAGGTGAGGATTTTTAAACAAATACATGATCTCAAAGTAAGGGGAAAATATTTCTACTCAACTCACTAAATATATGTGTACACATGTATCCATATATTATATATGTAACCTCTATTGATCTATGAATTGAGCATAGATCAATTTGAACTAAATTAAAAGTTCTTAGTTTGATTCCTTTGCTAGATAACTAATAACTAGCAAAGGAATCAAACCAACAACTTTTAATAGTTCAAACTAAGTTATTATTAGAACAACATTTAGAAGTTTGTTTCAAGTGATTAATGTTGTCCTTTTTGCTACACAAGGCTTGATAATCTTGCCTTTTTAAGTTAGGTTAAGGAGATTGAATTTTTATTCCATATTATTCCATCTTCTAATTGGTTTTCCATGTAATCCAAAAGGCCTTAGAAAAATTAAAGGGAATTCCTTTTATGTCCATCAATATCTTAAGTATGTTCAAGGACAAAGAATTTGAAAGTAAAGACAAATGCATATATACTTATTTCTAAGTTAAGTCATTTCACACTTGATAATTATGTAGAAACTCTAATTGAAGTTCTTTATGATTGTAAGGAGGAGCCTCACATGGCAACTCCTAATGAATCTCTCAAGTAATGAGCACCAACATAGGTTCATAAGTTATATAATATGCATTTATAGCAAAGGAATAAAGAACAATTTGAAAAACAAGATAAGGAGAATGTGAGTCCCTCTTTGTTGCCTCAAGGTTTCTCTAAAGTAAAAAATAATTTATAATTCTTGTCCTCCCCCATAAGTGAAGCGAGTAAGTAATTTCTCATTCGTCATATACACTAGAGCAAGGAAGAATTCATCGCTATCCTCCAATGAAGAATTAGAAAGTAAGATTTGACAATCCCAAGTCACTCCTTCTAATGGTACTACCTCCACATGGATCCCAAAGAAAAATGCAAATACTTAGAAGGCACAAACATTTTCTACTCCAAATACTAGAGATGCAATGGCTAACAAAGGCTCCCATGCCCATTTGTCATGTGTCATGTACATTCACCAAAAGTAACATATCTTATCATAATGAAATTCAATAAAGAGATTTATTTTATCTTAATTAATAATTATTTTTAATTCAAAAATAAAAATAAAATGTCTTATTTTTTAAGATCTAATTGTTTAGAGATATGATTGAATTAGGTTTGAATTTCTAATCATTTTGGGGAATAGGTTTTCTTTGTTGTGATGATTTAACTAAAAATTCTCAAATAACTAGTTATTTTTATTGATCACAGTTTAACAAAAAAGAAAAAAAATAATCTCAACTCACTCCTTCACTTATATTTAACTGAAAAAAAAACTTATAATGTAAATATATATTTAACCTATGATTCATTTATTATAAAAACAAAAATGCTAATATCTATAAAATTTAATTATTTATGAAAAGTTCAACTCCATAAA
Source organism: Sequoia sempervirens (assembly GCA_007258455.2). Lineage (NCBI taxonomy): Eukaryota > Viridiplantae > Streptophyta > Pinopsida > Cupressales > Cupressaceae > Sequoia > Sequoia sempervirens. The sequence continues at coordinate 202,463 of VDFB02336300.1, forward strand.
ACCCTGACCTAAAATAATGGAGATGGAGATGGAGGCTTAGATGAGGAGGAAGATGATGTTGCTTGTTGCCTCCCTATGGTCTGGGTACCCGTTCTCCTGGTGCGGGATGTTCGAGGGTCCTTGCAGTGGTCTACGGTGGCTGTCTTTGGTGTCCCTTCTCGCTTTTTGCGGTGTCTTTTGGATGCAGCTTTGATCCTTTTGGATGAAGGCCTTTTTTCCTGGCTTGGCGCAGTGAGGTTGGAGCGTGGGTTTAGGAGGAGGTCGGGGTTTTTGTTCCCTGCTGTTTATGGCATTGTTGGCTTTGCTTCGGAAGGGGTCATCATTGTTTAATGGCTGTTGGGGTTTTGCTGGCCTGATTTTGGGCCTGTGCTTTTCTTTTTTGGAGCGATGGAGCCTTTGAGGCTGCCTTGGTTTGGAAGTGGGGGCCATGGTATTGTACAAAATCTGAGGTAGAAGGCATATCCAAACATCTATTTTTTATACTAAAATAATAGAATTTTTGTGTTCCATTAGATTCATTCACTCACATTGGTTCTAAATATAAGTAAAATCTTCCATCACATTTAATTTCCTCACTTAGCATTTAATTCTAAATTATCTTTTCCACAACTATCATGTACCTTGATTTGGGTTAATTTATGCTTAAATGTGTTTACATCTTATTGGATTAGCCTAAAATAAGATAAGGAAAAGTTTTTTTTTTCATTTATATTTTTTGTTAATTCATCCTAGACCTTACACCATCTACTACCCAAGAGTTTTATTTTAGGGTTTATAATTTCACTACTATTGAGTTTTAGATCTAATATTTTTTAATTGTATCATCATTTTTTAGATCTTGCTAAGGTTTTGTGTTTCTATACATTATGATTTCATTTTTATACCATTTCATTTAGGTCTTGTGCTTTATTATGTGGTATCATGTTTGCCCACCCTACCGACCCTTGGATTTGTCACTAGGATTTTACTTTTATCTAATGTAATTCTACTTTTTTAGTTTTCCAACTTGAAATTGATTTAGATTTTACTATATTACATTATTTAATACCATGAGCTACTTGTGATCTTATTCTTCTATTGAGGAGTACTCATTTAAACCCCAATATGGTCATTCAATATAATAACAAAGATGTACATATCTTCTATTTATCATGTTGATACTCAATTGGGGATCAAAAAATCTATGATCATGAGGCTCATTTGGCTAAACAATATCTCGCAATTACTAGGAAAGCTTTAATTGAGCCGTTTGCTTGAGCAAAGTCTTTTAGTTAATTGGCACATCTCTTTTTTTAAAATTGCAAGGGTCGTTTTATAGAATTGATATTTTAAATGATCTTGGATCTTTATTAGCTCCCTCTATTGGTCTATCTTCCCCACCCATCTTCTTCTTCTAATCTTAATTCAACACCTACCTTAGCATGACTATTTAAAGTTAATCTCTTCAAGGGGTTGAACTAGGAGAACTTGTTCCTAGTGATTGGACAACCTCTTTAAAGTATTTCTAAATATTACTAGCTATAACCATTAAGTAATCAATTATTGTACGTCCCTCCAATGAAAGTTCATATACCACAATTATCATTAAGATTCATGTACATCCACTAATTATTTCATGAATACATTAATTTGGCCCATCTTATCCTTCAATCATTTTGTCATTCTCAAACCTTGTGTTCACCAATAGATTATAAACATAAAGCAACATCGTATTCCACCTTTTGTGTCATAAATGTACATTATATTAACTCTTGATATATGTCCATAGTCAATCCTCTAATGAACCATTTATTTTAGAGTGCAACATTAATAGTTTATATGTGATCTTGGCTATTAACTCCTTGAAACATTGGCCATACTTTCTAATTAACTCTGATTATTGCTTAAACTCTGTTTGTGTGACTCAGTTTATGTGTTTGAATTTGGATACTCAAAAATCAAATAATAATTTCTACTTAACTTCAACCTAATTAATCTTGAGACAATCTAGGTCATATTTGGTGTATCAATTTTGCACAAGTCCTTCAAGAGTGTCAAAAAATAAACTAATATTTCATGAATCATAAATGTCATTCTTAGCACAATATATTCCACAATCCTTCTAGTGACAAGGGGAATCTTCCTCCTATTGGTAATATAAAATATACCTTGCAATTCTAGCGAGAAAGCCTCATAATCTAAACTTGAGGAATGAAGTTATTTTAGATAAATGAGGTGGAACTCATGGTCAAACTACAAGTAATTTTGGTTAATTCACAAGAGTGAACAAATCTTTTACACTTCTAGTGCTACTAGGTGAGGAAAGGTGTGCTTTGATATTTTTTACAAGATAACTAACTAGAAAAGAAAATAATATGATCACACAGTTTAGCTATACACTATGCAGAAAGATATACCAATATTGTATACCCCTTAAACTAGCTAAGTATTCTTGTAGGCCACAAATCTCTAAACAGCAAAACACTAAATATGGAAAACTAGGTTGATATTCTTAAATTATAATATAATTTATAGTCTCTTACCCATTTATAAATTGTAAAAATCCAAAACATGCATAACTACCCAAAGATAGGTACTAAATGCAAGATTAAAAAATATTTGGTGTATGAAAGTATTAATGAGTATATGCATACTAGTAGGACATAGGTTCCAATAATTTATAAAGAATAAAGGATTTATTCATTATAAAATGTGATCAATTATTAGAAGAGGATCAATGCCTTAATATATTAGTGACCTAAATAAATTGGAAAACATGACTATAAATTTAAGCCTAATAGCTAAATATGAATCAACTAAGAGAAGAAAATAATAATTTCATATAAGATCCCATAAATCTAGTTTTACCTTCACTTAAATATAATTCTAAGAATCAAGAAACTTCACATTACAATATTATTTGGCTATACATAAATCAATAAATAATCTTATATACTATTACTATTTTTTTTACTTCTATTAGAAGTAATAGACTAGCATATGCAATCCTAGAGATGAATGTATCACTCTTTAAAATTCCCTACTAATTAGAGAGACATTCATATTGTTAAGAGGAAAAATACTTATAAAACATTTCTTCAAATTTAGTAAACAATAAATTATACAAGACTTCAAAATTGAGCTACATTATTTGACATAGGAGATTACTCAGACTTGAGAATGCATCACACAAATTTGGCCATAATATTTCACCTTCTAAGAGAAAACATGTATTTGAAAAAATAATTTTTCCCCTTGATCTTCTACACAAATGGCACATGTACCAATTTGCAACATTGCACTTAGGAAATAAATCTACTTTACTGTAATGTCCCCTTTTTCATGAGCACTGGCGTTTGGAGGAATTAGCCTATTCTCGGCTCTCGTAGCCTAATGAGGCATGGTGAGAGAGTCATCTGGCAGTCATTGGGTGATTACTTGGCTCAGTATTTGGTTGAAGTAAGGTTTTCCATCATATATTATTATTGTTTCTATTTATGGAAACCTTATTTTATAATTTGATGTTGAGATGCACTTTATTAATAATATAATATTTTAATATTTTATAAAGTGCAAATAATTAAAAAGGATATTGCAATCTTCTAGAAGTCAAAGAGATAATATTATTTTATTGAGGCCGACCTCTAGAGGAAAAAGCATAAATAGACCTTGAGGTCTCCCTATTGAGGGAGGCAGATTTGATGTTGATGATTGATGATTTCTTCTTAAGTATTTGTGGAGCCAAGTGGTCTGCAGATAATCAATTTGTCTTTGGAGGTGAAATATCACCTGAATTATTAAGTATTTGATAGCAATTTTGAGGGTGTGAAATATCACCTAAATTATTGCATATTGGAGGTGGTATTTTAGTCACTTCATTAGGGAAAAAATTGTGGCTAAAAGGCCAAGATTTTGTATGGTTCGATTTAGGGCTTTGTGGAGACATTTTGGTGTTAAGTCTTCAACAAATTTGGCATAAAGGAGTTTGATTGCATACTCAGATTTTTATAGCAGTCATTTCCAGAATTTATGTCTTCATATCAGCTTGTGTGAGAGGTTCGATTTTGCTCATGAAAGGTTCCTCATGCAATGATTTTTCCATCTAAGGGAAGCGCTCCATTTTTGGAGGCTGTCTAGTGAAGTTCAATGCTGATTGGTAGTCAAGAAGGCTATGAATTATTTGTTTGGTAGCAGTTACATCAGAAACAGGGGCGGCTGGTTGAACAATTCAACTTGGTTGGATAAGAGCCCATTTTGCTATTTTGGTACTTGCCTTGTCATCTCCAATCAAGGGCGCACATTGTAATCAGGTTCTCCTACATTGTATGCTTTCATCATAAGATATAAAAATAGTTTTTGCATCTCAGTTGTAGGTACATGTTTGTTACCAACAATCTCATATATTGAAGTTAAATGTAATGCCTAGAGTCTTGACTATCAGCATTTTTTAAGCATTAGGAGTTATAAGGTTGCATATTATTATTTTCTTTTATGCACTTGGTTGTAGCATTCATTTCAGCTTGTAAGACAACTGTTTGTCTTAAAGCCTCTAGCTGAAAGTCAGCGTTTAAATTGTATAGAAAGTGTTTGATTAAATGTCTATGGATGTAGCTTTCATTTCTAGACTCTAGTTTGCATATCAAGCGTTTGGGTTAGTGCCACTTGGTCATATTGCATGGTCATTTTTAGGTGCATAAGTTGCAACTATAGCTAATCTTTGTACTCAGACTTGTCATAAAATTTCAGACTTGGCATTATTGTTACATCTTCATATTTTCCAAAGAGTCTTGGACAATTCATGTTACATTGTATATGAATTTGCAAATACAATAAGAAAGCAGCAAGTTGGTATCACATAGTTGCTAAAACAGTCATTTAGAGTAGTGCATTAGCATGCATGCCAATTGTTTGTCAAAATTACTAGTTGGTTGTAGGTGGATTAGAATTCATATATGAGCATTATAAATGTTAAAGGGAGGTTGTATATGCATCTAGATGATAGTTTAGACATCATAGTGTTGAATTGTGATCATTGGAAGTCTCCATTTGGTATTTATCAAGCATACAATAAGACTGAAACCACAGACCAGCAAGCTAAAATTTCACATCAAAAGTGTTTGACAAAATTCCTTGAGTCTTCAATCAGCACTTTGAGGTCAGATTTGAGCAGGCTCATTACATTTACACCATACAAAACACTTACCGAGGTGTCACATGAGACCTTTAACACTTGGAGGACTTGATTTATAATGACATCCATACCTTGTACACTATAAGATGTTTCTTTGGATCAAATACTTTACAAAAAGAGGCTAATCATCCTCAAATCTATACAGATAAGCTTGTTGAGACCTAACTCCATTAATATAGTTCAAATAAATAGCTAGAAAATAGCCAATATTCCAATGAGTCAATTCCTTTTCAATTTCTATAAATAATAGGGTCATTGCTTACTTCGTATTAGTTCCTTGACTACGATATCCACAATTAGCAACTCAACACCTAAATCATGATTGCCTCTACAAATATTCCCCATGCCACCACAACACCCACAATTATCACTACAAAAATTTCATCAATTGAGTAGTTAATGCTTTTCTTTTTCTATCAAGCATGTATATGAAATATTTTCCTTAAAGACTTCCATACTCTATTGATTTTGATTTGAATATCAAGAACTTGACCTATTGGCTTAACAATTTTGAACATCATGTTTGATCAACAATGTTACATCAATGTTTATAGGTGATTAGTGTGTTGGTGCTCAAAACCATTCCCTATAATCCCAGAAGACATATGTTAAAAGGTAACCCAAGGAAACAACTAGTACTATGAAATCAAGTAGACTTTATGATCATAACATAAGTATTTTATCCAACTAACAAGATCATGAAATTATTTTAATATTTTAACTCTACCTATGCCAAGGAGCGTATTCCTAAAGACCTTGTAGGATAATACAAATAAACTAGTTACACAAGTTAGCCATTATGTATGCATAAGTATACACCAAGGTATCATCACTAAATATCCCTTAGGATGACTTCTCGATCTTTGAGATCATAGATCTCTAAACAAGTAGATTAGTATTAGGTTAAAATATACCTACAAATGCAAAACCATATTTATATCCACAATTGTAATACCCTTTACAGTTTCATACTTCAAATGTGACTTGAAAACCTAGATTGTGCATAAATATTCAAAGTGTGTGCAAATAACTATATAGGCTCTTAATGTATTTATAAAAGCTAAGGATTTGTAAAAAAATACAAGATCTCAAATTAAGGGGAAAATATTTCATTCTCAATTCACTAAACAATATGGTTTATATCTACATATATATGTATATGTAAATATACACATGTATCCATATATTACATATGTGTGTGTGTAACCTCTATTGGTCTATAGATTGAGCATAGATTAATTTAAACTATTAAAAGTTATTAGTTTGATTTGATTGATTTGCTAGATGTTTTGACTATCACGTATTTAGCTAATTATGCGTGTGTCCTTTTTACTAGAGTGTTTTCTAGTCAAATTAGTAGCCTACCATTAGCTTATAACTTGCTCTATTCAATATTATGTAAAATTAAATATAGGCACCCTTGAACATCTTTCTCCTACACATATGGCTAGAGATTAAGTATGGATATCTAACTTGTTGGTTCATCCTCCCATGATCTTATGGATTTTTTTGTGAGTTGACACATAGTAGGGAATTTTCTCCCACTATGCCTCAAGTTATTTCATTTTATAATGAAGAGATCCTGCAAAATAACTAGTATGAACCATTCTACCAACCATGGTTGTTCATATGATGGTATATTTCTTCATTCAACAAATCAATATAACATTTTCTCAAAGGAATTTTATATGATCACAACATATAACAAGATAGATAGACACATTTAGGAGTTTATTTCGAGTGATTAATGTTGTCCTTTTTGCTACACAAGGCTTGATAATCTTGTCTCATTAAGTTGGGCTTAAGGAGATTAAAGTTTTATTCCATATTATTCCATCGTCTAATTGGTTTTCCCTGTCACCCAAAATGCTTTAGAACAATTAAAGGTAATTCCTTCTATGTCCATCAATATTTTAATTATGTTCAATTAGAGTGAATTTAAAAGTAAAGACAAATGCATATGTATTTATTTCTAAGTTAAGTCATTTCACACTTTATAGAAACTCTAATTGAAGTTTTTTATGATTGTAAGGAGGAGCCTCACATGGAAACTCCTAATGAAGCTCTCAAGTATGAGCACCAAGATAGGTTCAAAAGTTATATAATATGTATCTAGAGCAAAGGAACTAAGAACAAATTGAAAAATAAGATAAGGAATCCCTCTTTGTTGTCTCAAGGTTTCTCTAAAGTAAAAATTAATTTAAAATTCTTGTCCTCCCCAATACGTGAAGCAAGAGTAAGTTATTTCACATCATTTATATACACTAGAGATTCAAGGAAGAATTCATCCCTATCCTCCAATGAAGAATTGGAAAGTAAGATTTGACAATCATATTGTCACTTTTTTCTAATGGTACTACCTCCACGTGGATCTTAAAGAAAAATGCAAATATGTATAAGGCACAAACATTTTCTACATCAAAAATAGAGAGGCAATGGCTAACAAAGGCTCCCATGCCCATTTGTCACATATCATGTACATTCTATATACCTTATCATAATGAAATTCATTAAAGAGATTTATTTTATCTTAATAATTATTTTTAATTCAAAATTAAAAAATAATTTTATTTTTTTTTATTTTTTTTAGAGACATGATTGATTAGGTTTGAATTTCTAATAATTTTGAGGAATAAATTTTCTTTGTTATAACGATTTAACTAAAAAATTTAAATAACTATTTTTCTTTATTGATCACATTTAAAAAGTAATAATAATAATTTCAATAAATTTCTTTCTTGTTTATATTAACTGAAAATAACTTCTAATTTAAAATATATATTTAACATATAATCAATTTATTATAAAAACAAAAAACTTAGTATCTATAAAATTTAATTATTTATAAAAAAATCTACTTAAAAAAACCCTATTCTAAAATAATGGCTAGGGTGAATGGAAGCATAGATGTCACCTTATCTAGAAAAGCAAGCAGAGAGAAAGAGAGGAAGGTAGGTTTGTTACTTACCCGCCAATTATATTTGTATTGTTTTTAATGGACTAGTGACTAACTTGGACAACTCTTGAAATTATCCGTGCGCGATCTTTACAAGGTTCAACAAGACAATTGAGTAATTATTTCTATGATTCTTGCATGTAGTTAGTTTGATAGTATTTAAATTTTTCAAGTCACCAAATTCTTTTTCAAATTTTTTCATCTTCGATATCACTTGGAATAGGCTTGGAAAATTTTGGGATCATCCTCCCTCTACAAATGGATTTTCTCACCAATATTTTTTCCACCCTATCCATTTTCAAATTGATCCTATTTATTTCCAAAAAATATCATTTGCCCATGATATGTTGGGAATTCACAACTTATTAGATAGTGTTTAGAATATCATAAAGCTCTTGACAGGAAGTGGTATTCTCAACCAACATCAAAAAGCCTCTAGGGAAGCTCGAGGAAGGGTTTGATATTCAAGGGAAAGGAACATCTTCCATAGGTTCAGGCTTGAAGGGAGATTTGTTGGTTGCAGTCTCATTAACCTTAAGGGTTTCTTCTACTCTTACTCATATCCACCAACCTTGTGCATTTCTTTATTAGGCTTTGAATCCTTAGAAAAAATAGTAGTTTTATTCTTACTAGCCATTTCACCAACTTTGAGCCCAAGACTCTCAACCCTTGTCTTTCTCTTGTGTCCTTAATGAGTTATATACTTGTTCAAATCTTGATAATTTAAATCATCCATAGGAGACACAACATCCATAGGATTGTCATTGCTAGAGGCAAAATCACATTCCTACCTTTCCTCATACTCATCTTACAAATTATTCTAGAGATGAAATGAAACATAATGTGATTAGTGTTGTGTAATGGTATTTAAAGACATTAATATGGAAGTGAATTTATATCGAATAATTATTCAACTTACTAGAGAATTCAAGGAGAATTTATTAGAGGAACAACACTTAAGGAATGATAATTTAGGAAATTTATAATTTTGTATATTGTCTTGCAATCTTAGCATGACTATTTAAAGTTAATCTCTTCAAGGGGTTGAACTAGGAGAACTTGTTCCTAGTGATTGGACAACCTCTTTAAAGTATTTCTAAATATTACTAGCTATAACTATTAAGCAATCAATTATTGTACAACCCTCCAATGAAAGTTCATATACCACAATTATCATTAAGATTCATGTACATCCACTAATTATTCCATGAATACATTGATTTGGCCCATCTTATCCTTCAATCATTTTGTCACTCTCAAACCTTGTGTTCACTAACAAATTATAAACATAAAGAAACATCGTGTTCCCCCTTAAATTGTGTCATAAATGTACATTATATTAACTCTTGTTATATGTCCATAGTCAATCCTCTAATGGACCATTTATTTTAGAGTGCAACATTAATAGTTTATATGTGATCCTTGTTATTAACTCCTTGAAACATTGGCCATACTTTGTAATTGACTCTGATTATTGCTTCAACTCTTTTTGTGTGACTTGGTTTATGTGTTTGAATTTTGGATACTCAAAAATCAAATAAAAATTTCTACTTAACTTCAACCTAATTAATCTTGAGGCAATCTAGGTCATATTTGGTGTATCAATTTTGTACAAGTCCTCCAAGAGTGTCAAAAAATAAACTAATATTTCATGAACCATCAATGCCATTTTTAGCACACCAATATGTTCCACAATCCTTCTAGTGACAAGGGGCATCTTCTTCCTATTGGTAATCTAAAATATACCTTGCAATTCTAGCAAGAAAACCTCATAATCTAAACTTGAGGAATGAAGTTAGTTTAGATAAATGAGGTGGAACTCATTATCAAACTACAAGTAATTTTAGTTAATTCACAAGCGTGAACAACTCTTTTAAAATTCTAGCGCTACTAGGTGAGGAAAGGTGTGCTTAGATATTTTTTACAAGATAACTAAATAGAAATGCAAATAATATGATTGCACAGCTTAGTTATACACTATGCAAAAAGATATACCAATATTGTATACCCCTTAAACTAGCTAACTATTCTTGTAGGCCACAAATCTCTAAACAACAAAATACTAAAGATGGAAAACTAGGCTGATATTCTTAAATTATAATATCATTTATAGTCTCTTACTCATTTATAACATGTAAAAATCCAAAACATGCATAACTATCCATTTAGATAGGTACTAAATGCAAGCTTAAAAAATATTTGGTGCATGAAAGTATTAATGAGAGTATGCATACTAGTAGGACATAGGTTCCAATAATTTATAAAGAATAAAGGATTTATTCATTATAAAATGTGATCAATTATTAAAAGATGATCAATGCTTAATATATTAGTGGCGTAATGACTTTGCCTAAATAAATTAGAAAACGCGACTATAAATTTGAGCCTAATAGCTAAATATGAATCAACTAAGAGCAAAAAATAATAATTTCATATAAGATCCCATAAATCTAGTTTTACCTTCACTTAAATATAATTCTAAGAATCAAGAAACTTCACATTAATTACAATATTATTTAAAGCTATCCATAAATCAATAAATAATCTTATATACTATTACTATTTTTTTTACTTCTATTAGAAGTAATAGCCTAGCATATGCAGCACTAGAGATGAATGTATCACTCTTTAAAATTCCCTACTAATTTGAGAGACATTCATATTGTTAAGAGGAAAACTACTTATAAAACCTTTCTTCAAATTTAGTAAACAATAAATTATACAAGACTTCAAAATTGAGCTACATTATTTGACATAGGAGATTACTCAAACTTGAGAATGCATCACATAGATTTGGCCATAATATTTCACCTCCTAAGAGAAAACATGTATTTAAAAAAATAAATTTTCCCCTTGATCTTCTACACAATTGGCACATGTACCAATTTGCACCATTGCACTTGGGCTTTGCTAGATGTTTTGACTATCATGTATTTAGTTAATCATGGGTGTGTCTTTTTTACTGGAGTGTTTTCTAGTCAATTCAATAGCCTACCATTAGCTTATAACTTGCTCTTTTCAATATTATGTAAAATTAAATATAGGCACCCTTGAACATCTTTCTCCCACACATTTGGCTAGAGATTAAGTATGGATATCTAACTTGTTGGTTCATCCTCCCATGATCTTATGGATTTTTTTATGAGTTGACACAAAGTAGGGAATTTTCTCCCACTATACCTCAAGTTATTTTATTTTATAATGAAGAGAACCTACAAAATAACTAGTATGAACCGTTGTACCAACCATGGTTGTTCGTATGATGGTATATTTATTCATTCAACAGATCAATATGACATTTTCTCAAAGAAATTTTATTTGATGACAACATATAACAAGATAGATAGACACATTTTGGAGTTTGTTTCAAGTGATTAATGTTGTCCTTTTTCCTACACAAGGCTTGATAATCTTGTCTCATTAAGTTGGGCTTAAGGAGATTAAAGTTGTATTCCATATTATTCCATTCACTAATTGGTTTTCCATGTCACCCAAAAGGCTTTAGAACAATTAAAGGTAATTCCTTCTATGTCCATCAATATTTTAAGTATGTTCAGTTAGAGTGAATTTAAAAGTAAAGAAAAATGCATATGTATTTATTTCTAAGTTAAGTCATTTCACACTTTATAGAAACTCTAATTGAAGTTTTTTATGATTGTAAGGAGGAGCCTCACATGGCAACTCCTAATGAAGCTCTCAAGTATGAGCACCAAGATAGGTTCAAAAGTTATATAATATGTATCTAGAGCAAAGGAACTAAGAACAAATTGAAAAATAAGATAAGGAGAATGTGAATCCCTCTTTGTTGTCTCAAGGTTTCTCTAAAGTAAAAATTAATTTAAAATTCTTGTCCTCCCCAATAAGTGAAGCAAGAGTAAGTTATTTCACATCCTTTATATACACTAGAGAAAGGAAGAATTCATCCCTTTCCTCCAATGAAGAATTGGAAAGTAAGATTTGACAATCATATTGTCACTTCTTCTAATGGTACTACCTAAACATGGATCTTAAAGAAAAATGCAAACATGTAAAAGGCACAAACATTTTCTACATCGAAAATAGAGAGGCAATGGCTAACAAAGGCTCCCATGCCCATTTGTCACATATCATGTACATTCTATATACTTTATCATAATGAAATTCATTAAATAGATTTATTTTATCTTAATAATTATTTTTAATTCAAAATAAAAATAAAATACTTTTTTTTTAATTTTTTTAGAGACATAATTGATTAGGTTTGAATTTCTAATAATTTTGAGAAATAGATTTTCTTTGTTATAATGATTTAACTAAAAAATTTAAATAACTATTTTTCTTTATTGATTACAATTAAAAAATAATAATAATAATTTCAACAAAAAAATTTCTCTATTTATATTAACTGAAAATAACTTGTAATTTAAAATATATATTTTACATATAATCCATTTATTATAAAAAATGGAAAAAACTCTAGTATCTATAAAATTTAATTATTTATAAAAAATCTACTTAAAAAAAAAAAACCCTATTCTAAAATAATGGCTAGGCTGAATGGAAGCGTAGATGTCACCTTATCTAGAAAAGCAAGCAGAGAGAAAGAGAGGAAGGTAGGTTCGTTACTTACCCGCGAGAACAGATCTTGTCAAGGGCATCCTTCCATCCGTCAATCTCTTCTGTTGGGTATCGATCTAAATGGCCATAATGTTTTAGAAATGCTTGCTTGTACTGACTGGAGTCCTTGAGAGGATATCTGACGTGAGTTGGATCCACATCATAAAACAGAGGAATGATCAAGCCTGGGGTTCTCAGCATGGCGGCGGCCTCCTTGAGACACCATGGAGAGTCTGCATAGCCTTTTGAAAATATAGGAATGCGTATGGCACTGCTCTCGATCGCTCTTTCCAAGCTCGACGAAATCGGAGCTCCCTTTTCCAATTTGTTGTCGTCCTTATACACATTGAGTCCGGCAGCAGTGAGAGCTTGATAGAGATGATCAACCAGAGTCTTTCTCACATCTGGTCCCCTGAAACTCAGAAACACATGATATTCCTTATTGCTTCGGAAAGGTATTTTATCTGTGGGAGGCATGTATTCTTCAATCTTGACTTGTTCCATTTTAGGAGTTGCAACTGAAAATAGTGGTAGAGAGGATTGAATCCAAAAAAAAACCTATACAGAACTTGAACAATATCACGCAATCCGGTGCTGCTTTGTATAAAGCCAAGTCTAGCTATAGCTGCACGCAAGAGATAAGCAGTCCTGTCCACACGAGAGATTACCCAATATCAAATTGACACATGGTAAGGCGTGTCTGCTTGACAGCTTTAACCAGGTCAAGCTGTACGTCCATACAAGAGATTCCCCACTTTACGGCTGTTTCGAAGTCATGGCAACCGGACCCATTTTTTAATTTTTTCTTCGCCCAGTCATGTCAAGTTTTTGTATTGTTCTGTTCAATTCAATGACTTGACTGTTAGGAATTAACAGAAGTTGTGTAGATAGGTATTCATTTAGCGGCAGTCAATATATTTGATCTCTTCACACTCCTTCCATTTTCAAAACATGCACTGTGGGGATTGGTTAATAAGGGAGGAGGGCCATTCATGCCCTATCACGCATAGCCGTTCAGCAGAGCAAAGGCCAAAGGTCCATCGACAAATTGTATACCTTTGTTCTTTATGCAATGGCTACGGTATAAGAGCACATTTTTATTAAAAAGTTTGATAATTAATGGAGCTTAATTTAATCTTATTTTTACATATTTTTAGAGATCAATTTTGAATGTAATTTATTTATTCATTATCTTATTAGTTATGTCAAGATAGAATACTAATGTATCTATTGCATGTAATTTTTTACTCTGTAGTCACAGTTCAACCAATGAACATCTAGAATTAAAAATTTGATCAACAATTCTATATAGTCTATATTTAATTGTCTATTTTTAAAATTGTTAAAATATCTTTTATATTTCTTTCTATTGGTTCATGTTGTGAATAGTTAGTACAAAGATCAAGATTTTTTTTTTCTAAATTATGTGCAATGCATTTAATTCATTGAATCAAATTTCAAACCTATTAATGACTTGAAAGACTTGAGCACTATTACATACATCATAATAAAATTACATTATTGATTTAGAGTTAGTTATTTTCATTTTTCATTTAATAATTGATAAGATTTTCAAAGCTTATTAAATAAATGTGAGTATTATATTTATTTACTAGTACGTATTAAATATCACAATACAATTTATCGATCTATAATAAATATCAGAGTAAAATTTATCTCTCTACAATTAATATTGCGATAAAATCTACCCATCTGCATTAAATAGTAAGGTAGAGATTTTAAAAAACATACATGTAGTAATACAATTTAGCAAGGAAAAAATTATATAAACATCACATTATCAAAAGGATAAGAAGAAATATAAACATATATATATGGAGTTATTATAATAATATATATTTGTATCATTGAATTTTATATTATTTTTGCCACAATCCCTATCTAGTCCTATTTACTCCCACTTGTATTCCTACACATTTGTCATTTACCCCTCATTATTGTGCCAACATTCACTCTCGTTTTTCATATGTTTGTCCCTACCTCAAGATTATGATTTCCTTGTAGGAGATCCATTTATGTACCACTCAAGGTCAAACCCACAACACACAAGAACACATCTATAATTTGAATATTCTAATTCTAATTCTAATTTCATTGCCCCTTTCAACTAGTCGTTATGAGCCAAGATGATACATGTTTATGCAACATGTCATGTTTCAATATTTAAAGACATGCAATATGCACTTAAATATATATAAGGAAAATGCAAGAAAATGTTAGAGATAAACATTAGAGCATACATCATCTACATATAGACCACTTACATGATGGTGAATGTTGTTTAAATGAATATTCACTCCAAGCCATAAAATCAATTCATCCAAGGGTGTGACTTAGGATAACTTGACCCTACCAATCTAACATATTCCTCAAAGTGTCTCTTGACACCATAATCCTTACATGCTTACTAGATAATAGAGACCAAGGTGAACATGTTTTAGAAAGTTTCATTTCACTAGTTTAGATCCACATGTTAGAGTTCAAATCTAAATAGTTAGAATAGAACCTTCAGTGTTGAAGATTGAACCACAAGGTTTTTTACACCGTTTCTAATAATGAGACAATCATCAGACAAGGGCATGCATTTTTTTAACAATGAAAAATCAACTTTGCAAGACATCATAATTATTTTTAGATCATTAGTCATATACTTAATACCCTAATCCTTCACATTTAATTTCTAAATATTTATAATTGATTTATCAAATATCATATAATTTAATCTAAGATTATTTATGTTTGTTAATTGTATTTATTAAATGAAACAAACCATACACGAAACAATATTTGTTTCAACAATGTCGTAGATGATAGCAGAATTCACAGTAAATTTCCACAAAATGTGAACCATAAATGAAACAATATTGGTTTCAACAGTGACCGGCCAGATGAAAAACTCACAAAATAGAAGAATTCACAGTAACAAACCCGTACAAAAAAACCAAAATAACCCCGCACGTGGACAAATTCTTTTTTCAACAATGCCTTATCGAAAATGAAACAATAAAGCCAAAGCTAGACATATGAAAAACAACATAAACTATATAACATTAACTATTTTATTGCATTGCAACCATTGCCACAAAAAAAGGATACATATGTTTCAATTGATAGTTGCAATTTTCTTGTTCAAGAGCAACATTGTGCATGTATTATATCTATGTATGTGTGCTTGAAAATAAGTTATGCAACCATAGCAATATCAAAGATAGAAATATGCAACATAACTTTATGAACTCACATGTAGCAATAATATACTCTACACTTAGCCAACACAAGAAGATTAAAACCACAAAATTCAAATGAAAAAAAATTGATTACATTCTGCATTTTAACCATGTGCAATGATCGAATGTGAAATAATTAAAATTGATAGAGAGGTAAAAAAAACACAAAACAAAAGAATTCACAGTAACAAACCCATGCGAAAAAAAGAAGAATGGATTGAATGCTAGATTTGAATATTGTTTGTATATATGATTTTTTTCTACATCTAATTTCACATACATGCATATCTGCACATAGGGAAAATAAAATGAAAGACAAGAGGGTTTTCTCTCCATCATGCCATAGTTTGGTGAGAGCCTATGATGCTTTATGATTCAATATGGTTGGGTGGATAGCATGCCTTGTTTTGTTGTGTTTCATTTTATTTCCCTTATGTGTAGATATGTATGTATGTCATAGTAGATGCAAACAACATTGATACATATTGATCCCTATGTTTATTCTTTTGGGACATTCTTGGAATGATAAGTTTTTTTTTAAGTGTTATATGGAACATTGATGTCACCATTGATTGCAGTGATGAACAATGTCTTGTTTAGTTGTATTTCATTTTATTTCCCCTATGTGCAGATATGTATGTATGTCATAGTAGATGCAAACAACAATGGTACATACTGATCCCTATGTTTATTATTTTGGGACATTCTTGGAATGATAAGCTATATTTTAAGTGTTATATGGAGCATTGATGTCACCATTGATCGCAGTGATGGACATTATATATTCTTGGTTGGTTGTTTTGCAAGAACATAAGCAGTTTTCAAAATACTCTACAAAGGGTTTTCCAAATGTTCCTTTTCCTGCTTGCTTTCTTTCAATTGCCTTCTTTTCCCAACCACTATAAAAAGCCAAAAAAAAGGTTCACAGTAACAAACCCATGAAAAAAACAAAATGGGTTGCATGCTATATATGAATATTGTCTGTATATAATAATGTTTTCTGCATCTAATTTCACATATGTAAATATCTGCACGTGGGGAAAATAAAATGAGTGACAAGAAAAGACAACTTTCTCTCCATCCTGCCATAGTTTGGTGAGAGCCTATGATGCTCCATGACCCAATATGGTTGGGTGGATAGCATGCCTTGTTTTGTTGTGTTTCATTATATTTTCCTGTGTAGATATGTATGTATGTCAAATTAGATGTAAACAACATTCATACATACTTTTCCCTATGTTTATTCTTTTGGGAAAATAGTTGTTATTTGTTTGATCCTCAATAGGCCATTCTTGGAATGAAAAATGAAGCCTTTTATTATTATTTCTTTTCCCTCATATTGTTAATGTCTCTACAAAAAAATTGAGAGATCATGTTGTGTTTTGAACATCTTGATGGTTGTCATTTTATTGGTATTCTATATTTCTTGTATGTGTTTTGATCGAGGTTCTCATCAACCTTTGTTGCTTTAATTGAATATTCAACCCTCATGTCGTTGTGGCATAAAGCTCATAGTCAGCCACCAACGTTGCAACTCTCAACTTTTTAAAGAGCAGCTCCAACAATGTCGGTGGACTATGGTTCTCCCCAAGCTGTTGTACAACTCTCAGACACTAATCTCGTAAGTTTGTTTCTTGTTTCCTTTTTGTTGTTGAGAATTATACTTTCTCTTTTCCATGTGCATCTAGCGAATTGTGAATATGCTTCATTTGAATTAACAGTCCTTGTAATGTATAGTCTAACTAATTTATATTTGAGATTTTTATGTTTCCTTTTCCTTTTCATTTTCTAGCCATTTGGGAGTGGCCTATGTGTTAGAAAAAAAAGGGTTGCAATTTTGAGATGTGTCAAAATTGTTATGTTCTTCCTTGTTTATATTCAACAAAAAATATAATCCTATTTTCTTCTTGCTCAACCTTTCCCTTGTTTCATATTCATCTATTATATGCAATTTTGAAGTCACTGTGATCCTATAACCATGTATAATTATCTATGTGTCTGCATATCAGATACCAATAATTGATTTGCTTTGTGCTACCTCTTTCCCTCACTTTTGCTTCTAGAGTCATTTCGTAGCCTTGAACACCTCATTACTTTGGCTTAACTAAGCAAAACTACCTTGTAGGATTCAAATGTATGGCCAGCCTTGATAGGGCATGTGATCCGATCTATTGATGTTGGAGATGTTGTCTCATCTTCGGTTCTTTAGCTAATGTATTTTCAGAAAATAGGTGGTGATCAAAGCCCAGTTGACCGTTACAAAGTTGTCCTCTCTGATGGAACCCACATGTAGATAGGAAATTTTCTTGCAAGATACAATGAACTTTTGTTTGTAGGGGCATTGAAAATAGGTTCCATCTTGTGCTTGACAAACTATGTGTTTAGGAAGATGCGGGAATCAAGGTTGGCTATTATTTTTCACTACTTGCGCTTGTTGTTGTATGCTTTCCTGTTTGTGGGGACCACCTTTTTTAATATTTGATCTTGGTTTGGTTCTAGGTTGATTGTTATATTGTCCTTAGATGTCAAAATTTTAGATTGTCAGTTTATTGGAACACAAAAAGACAAGGACTAATGTTCATAGCTCTTTCCCATGTAAAATAAATTGCAGGAATACGCATAGATCCTCCTTTCTCTTTTGATAGATATTCCAAATTACATGTCAACAAATACAGTGCACTCTAAATCAAAGAAGAGGATTGCCTCAAATAACTATGTGCATTTCCAACATGATGAAATCTTTGTATTATTTTCAGTAACTATATCGCTTCTCCCTTCTCTCTTCATTTCAATGCATATAGAATTTCCACCATTTCTAATTTCGCTTCCTTGTCATTCCCTCCATAGTGCAATTACAACCACTCCCACCAAGCTAGCCAGAGTTTTGCTTCTATGATGATTACTAAGAGAAGTTGTTCAATTCTTGCATTATGCTTCTCCTCTCCTCCAATGACAAACCCGAATTCCTCCTCTTCTTTGGTTGACCATATAACATTATTTATATTTAATTTTTCTCTAAATTCATTCCTCTTCTTTGCTCAATGATGCCACTGCTAGTGCTCTCGCCTTCGAACCATCTGTGTGTACATAGCTATATTTGATTAAAACCATTTTAGATTGCAAATGTTCTTAGTTGTAACTACAGATCTCTACAATACTAAATAGCTTCGCAATCACATCTTTGGCATGGTGTATGAGCTGCAACTACATTCCATTTATATACAAGGTAAGGTTATATTTCATTTATTCCATCTAATATTTCACAACTGCATTTCAAATTCTTAAATGTCTAACACTGATTTCAACTCAACAAAATTCTTAGATATCAAAACAAAAGTATATGGGAGTTATAATCATAAAAAAACTGCATTATGTTGCGTGCACAAGGTATGCCTACATCTTATTTATTTGATCTCTTCTATTGTAGGTGCATTACATATTATCTGTTATAAATTATAGAACTATTTATATTTCCTAATTTAGATATTGTCTAACAATGACACATGTTCATCGCACTAAACTTCACATTTTCCTTTGATTTTTGTAGAACATACTCAAAACAAACAAATTCAGCAATAAGAAGAATACTATAATGGACATAATGGTAATGATCATATCATCAAAAAAGTATCCTACAACCGGTGATTGCCAATATGGGTTGTTTATATTCATTTATAACATTGACTATGGTTGTTCTCGATTATCATGGAATATTTTTGGGATTTCAAATAGCTTCAAAATATTCTCTTATGCGTAGTTGTATTGAAAAACTCAATTCAAATTTATCTTCCCTCAATGGCTATTGTTTCTGTTAATTTTGTCTATTGACTGTCAATAAACTACTCCCAAATTCTGTAAATTTCCCTTTTATGCACTAACGTATTCTTTTAAAGCACCATTTTCTTGCTTGCAGGCATATTGTTCTATATGGTCATGATAGTAATTGTGCATTCATCTTCAACTCCAATGCTCTCTCCCAGATTTTTCTTAGCATCCCCCTCCTTAATTCCTTCTATGCGTGTACAGATCCTTGCCATTGGACTTCCCCTCCGTCTATCGGCTCATTGTTGCATGTCACTACATGTAACAACTAGTTTTTAATAGTGATATATATACTAAAAGTAGGTTATCAACACAAAATATTAGGTTGATTACCATTGAAGGAAAAATACTAAAATTTATTAATAAAAATTGAAAGAATCTATATCAAGATGGTATAATTTTGTTTCCATTTTAGATAAATATTTAATATGAAAGTTGATGTTGAATGGAAACAACTTTTTTTTTTATACACACACGTTCTAATATTTAATTAAAACTATATGTTTATCAAAATTGGAAAATAATATATCCATGCACTAAAGTTTCAAGTTATAAATACACACAAAAAAATTGAAAGGAAAAAATAAAATTTGCAGATATGTGCAGGATCATCATGGAAAAAATAGAACCTTAAGTGGCAAAAAATTTAGAAAAATCAGAGTTAGGAAACTTGATGTAAAAATTTGAATAAGTTATCTATATTATTTCAAAAATATGTAAGAATAGAATCTGTAGAAAATTGAATGTAGTTTCTAAACTACTAGGGTTTTTTAAAAGAATCTATTTGGTGAAATTTTGAAATTTCAATCAGTGGTACTTAAATTTCAGGGAAAAATAAAAGAAGTAGGTTAATCATCTAACCACCCTAACCACAATAAAATTTCAATATTACTTAAATTTGGAGATAATAAGATATAAGTTGAGGACTCATGCCCGATGTGATGCATTTTTTTCCGCGGTAAATAATTACTTATGAATTTTTTATTATTAAAAAATATAAAAACTCGTATGTCTGACCACCTTAACTTGGTCAAAACTTCATGAAATTCAATTTTTATTTTTTTAATCCTATAGTATGCAAAGCATAGAATGTGACGCATGTTTTGGATTCAAAAAATGTGATACCATTTAAAAGCTATAGATTTTTTTCAATCAAGATTTTAGTCATAATTTGAATGGAAAATGAATAACAATTACTTATTAAATTCAAAGTAAAGCATAATTTATATTGGTGGAAAACTGAGAATCTTCTTTAAAAACCCTTTTTGTCTCATCAATTTTGGGTAAAAAAATAGTCGCCAACCACATACCCATCATATTGCCACTTTTTGGCCCATCATGATCCTACACATTAAATTACTATAAAAAGTTTGATGTCTCATGTAACTTCATTTTTCAGCGTTTTATTAGCAACTAAATTATAGTGTTAATTTATTAAAAACTAGTTTAAAATATTTTTTAAAATTCATTTTAAAAAAATACAAATATAAAATATACTAAAAACACACATTTTACTAGTTTACATCATCTCAAAATTCCAAACATATATGTCAATTTTTAGTGATTCAAGTTTAAAAATTGGATCAGTGTTGATCGTTTCTTTTATAAAATGTTACATGGATTTGTACTTTTACCCATATATATGTATATATGTATGTATATATGTGTGTGTGTATGTATGTATATATATATTCTTACTTTTCAATAATATTCTTGCCAAAAACAATATTTATTCTTAATAGATATCTTATATTTCAATCTTATTTTTCCTTTTTCCAATCTAATTATCTCTTTTATATTTTCCACTTAAGGGGGACATTCACACCTTTTCATCAACCATATAGCCTTGCCAAAATTTATACCCCTTCCAAGATGGAGCATTGCCTTTCTTGATTAATTATTATTATTTTATTATTTATTTATTGTCTTCTTTCCAAGATGGAGTGCTACCTTTTTTCCTCTTCATTTTATTTTTATTTCATACCTTTTGAGAACAAATAGCCCTCCTTTACCTTGATCGACCATTAATAAGAGGCTAATGATTTATTATAGTTGTGATCATGAGATATCCCTAATAAATCTAACCCCAAAAACTCATTTTTCAGAGTGTTGACATTTCATCAAACAATTGTTGTGCAAACTCATGAATTCTGATTTTCTGACTATTGTTTTGATTTTTTGAGTTTTGTTTGATTGCTTTTGATGTTTGGTTGAGTGTTTTTTATGCCAATAACATAAAGGAAATGCATAAAACCGATATATACATGATTACACAGCATAAATTGATAAACCCACTTCCATTTATGCCATTAAATTAAAGATATAAGGTATGATTAAAATGACAGTTATGTCTGATATGAAAATTATCAGGCTGTAATAGCTTTATTAAACCCAATACAAATGAAAGATTTGAATACCCAATATGCCAATAACATACCCGTTCTATGTCAACATGAAAATACAATGTATGAAGGTTGATATGAGCATGATAACAATGGTAGAAGACTAAAATAGAATGTGAAATATGCAGCTACAAGTCTTATCATTGTTATGGAAGTGTTGATATGAAATTGGTTGCCAAAAACAACTTCAAATGCCATGAAACCCCTTCCAAATGATGGTGCACCAACTAGAAATGGTACAACTAGTATGGAAGATGTCAATTCCTTAATGTAAACTAGTCAAATAGCTAGAATAAATCTGCAATGATTATTGTGAAACAAACCCTAGGTGCACTTGGCCAAAAATTGTACAACCAACAAGTAGAATGCAAACATGTGATAGTATTGGCCTGGTTGAGACTTGATTTATGAATGGTTACAACTGATCTAAAGAAATATGTTGATATAACACTGTTGCAAACTCAAGCCTAAAAATTAAACACTTGAAACTCCTCTAATGAAGCCCAAACGAAGACCCAAGGTAGGTCCTCCTCAAAGGTGAACTGGGTTCTTGTCCAATTCATGATATCCCTTGGGAGTTTCCGTTCCCAGAAGACTGAAACCAAGTTGAAACCCTTCTCCAGAGCTCAAACCTACATGTGTTGAAATGAAAAATGACAAATGAATGCCAAAATAGAAATACAAAATTCACTTTATAACCTCCCAAGAGCTTTTTTATAAAAGATAATAAAATATTCCTCCTCAAGGGTCTTTTCCTCATCAAAAGAAAGGGCCACTTTTTAAAAACAACTTTGTTTCACTAGGATGGGGGCACTTTTCACTATTCACTTTATAATTCTCTATTACTATTCACTTTTACTATTTCATTAAAGCAAACTTTAGTATTTTCAATTTATCCTTGGATTCAACAATTGGACTCCAAACTGAAAGGCTCATAAAGCTCCTGGCTAGGCTTCAGATACCTCGGTTGGGTCCCCTAACCATACTGCTGACCTACAGGAACCCTAATTGTAGGCCAACCTCGGCTAGTCTGAGATGCCTAAAGAAGGGACATTACAGATCACCTATTTTCATAAGGGTGTGATTCTTAATGTAGCAGGGGGGAGGGGGCATGACAACTAGAGGCACCATTGATACAAAACATTGCTAGTTTTGTTTCAAATCATATTTAGGTTGTCTATCTAAATAAAAAAAATGCATAATCTCAATGAAACTTATAAATATTCTCTTAAGACTATTTATAATAATTGAAGACAAAATATTGAAACTACCAACTGGTACATAAAATTATATACTATCAACTAAAACATCCTTATCAAGTAAATTGCTATAAATTGTATTTCAAGAGCTAAGTGACAATAACTAAATTACAAGTATTAACATTGAAATAACTTATAAACTCATTAAAGTTACACATTACCTTTACATAATAATAGTTTTAAATATTATAGCATAAAATATTTTAAGATGGTAATCTACATGATTAGTAGAAGTGAATTTTAAGCCAATCTATCTAATCTAAATGTATCACATAAAGAAATACAATTCAAGGAAGTCAAAAGAAATAAATTTATTAAATTGAATTGAAATTTTATTATATAAGGAATAAGTATCATTCATTCATGAAGTATATTCTTTAAACAACTAATCAAGATATTACTCTTCAAAGCTAAGGTTAAGGATTTGAGTAATAACTTTTTATCTTCATTATTAACTTATATATCTTTTTTTTAAATTATCATAAGAATCCACCTATATTAAAAGGATTGCTAAAGGCATTATGACATTTCCAATAGAAATATTTATATTCTAAAAATTTTACCTTGAGATTCAACATCCATAATAAGAATCATAATAACATGTGTAATTGAATTCATATTTTTTTATTGAAAAATATCTATTTATTATATATTGAAGCCCCATAAATAACATTCTTGGACTTAGTAAAAATATTGTTTTATTTGCTTGAACAATATCATTAGTCAATATTTCCTCCCTCATGGACCTTTATTTTGTTGCCTCCTAACAATGTCTTAAGGAAATTCAAACAAATTATCTCTTTCAAAAACTCTCGTTTTATCGTAAGAGAAATTAATTCTAAGTTGCATCACTCCCCTGATCAAAAGTTAATAACTCACAACCAATTAGTAGTACTCCATATTTTATTTAAAATAATAAATCTTAGAGAGGAATTAGGAACAATTCCAAACTGAATTTAGTTTTAAGAAGCATCATGATTGAATTAATCAAACCAAACTAATAATTAACAATTTCATTATATAATTATTAATTTTAATTGCAATCCCTAAAGTCATTAATGAAGATTATAGTTTTCATTGTAACAATTGATAGTTTACAGTTACAAATTGTAAAAAAATACTCATATTTACTTTAATTAAATTCTTTAATTTTATATTAAAAAAAACATGATAAAGCCAATGTACACTTATGTTTATCTAACACACTAATTAAATGTGGTCTTCATGCTTGTGTTATTTTGGGTAGTGATTTGTAATTTGAGTGAGGGAGTGGAACTCAATATGTAATCCATATTCTCTATTAGACATGTATATCCTCTACATGGTATTTTCTCGATGGATTCCCTTATGAACAATAGGACTCTCCCTCGGTACAATAGATACAGGCACTCAACGTGGGTGTAGGATAAGCGTATAATGTATTTGATGAAAATTCTTAAACAAGAATTAACAAGACATGTGACTAACGACAAGGTTCCCCAAGGAAGATGGACCTCATACAAACAAAATATGGAATCCTTTGACAATAAGTCGTACCTGCACAACAATATTTCTGAAGGACATGCTCCTGTGGAAATTACATGATTGCAAAGAACATACAAATAGAGTTTTGAAGAGGCTTTTGAGGAACCCAGTGATTGACCATCAAAATTATCAATTCAGATCAAACTCAAGTTGCATGAATATTTTGTATGAAAATCATTGTATGTCGATGCTTTCCCACACAAAATCTCGTGCACCAAACATGGAGTATTAAGGAAGACTCCTTAGCATGTTTATACATAGAGTTTCAGTTCATACATACATGAATAAATCACTTTTGGAAGTGCCAAACTTAAGTTTAAAATAACTTGCAATAAAATATAATTGTATTAGAAATCATTCAAGAGGGAAAACTCGATAATGAGTTTATGGAGGAAACTACCTACCAGGCCTAGAATTTGGCGGCCACCCCTACCTATCATATGAAATTTTTGTGATGATTTGTTCATTTAAATGCCTGTCATTTTACATTTTATGAAAAAATTTAACAGTAAAAAAATATTTTATTAATTTATTTTTTATATAAAATCTTTTATATGCCGGTATTGGCATGGTGTGATGGTTTATCGGTGGCATTGTTGTTCTTGCCACCAAGGTTCAAACCCCGTTAGGGTGGTATTGTTGAATGGTTGTAACCGGTTCATAGCTCTGGTCAAAAGTGTTTACCCCTTGAATAACAACAATATAAAATCTTTTATATTAAAATATTATAGATTTTATTAATCATACATATTAAATATGATTTTTTATTTTTATAAATTTCTATTTTTAATAACACAAGTAATTTGATTTTTTAAATATTATGTATCATATAAATTAATTAAGTATTTTTTATAGGAATCATACTTCTTAAAAATACCCATCCCCTATACTCCATGGGCCTGACATCTTATACTTTTCACAATAATTACCTTTCATAAATATTTTACCATCATGCTCAAAATAATTTAACCAAACAAATTTTTATAACCATTCCATTCGAAATTTTCTCTTTAGAACTTTTTGCTTCCCTTGATTGAGATTTGACCCCTCCCCAACTTCATCACTAATACGATCCCCTTCACCACCTTGATATGCATATTCATTTGAATCATCATATGAAGAGGACCCAAATATTTCTTTAAATGTTTCTTTAAGATGACTATTATGAGACTGTTCATGTAACATTGAATTACTAGAAGTTTTAGGAACCTTCTCTCTAGTCCACTTATACATTTCTCCAATAGTAGCTTGTTTTTTTCTTTTCTTGAAGACATATTATTAAAGTACCTAAAAAAATCAATATATTAGTAATCTATGAAATATTATTTTATAAAATAATTATGTTAGAAATTTATAAATTTTAGAAACTATGCATGCACTCAATTAGTAAATTCAATTTGCATATAATAAATTTTATTGATAAATAAAAATGCTTAGAGTATTCGATTAAAAATAATTATATTACATATGATTATTTTTTTCAAGTAAACTCAGAAGAGTTGTTATAAGTAAACTCAACTAGTGGGAGATATTCTTCCCATTTTGATTGTTGGTGCATGCAATACATGCAAAGAAAGTACTCCACTATCTAATTTGTTCTTTCTATTTGGCCAACCATTTCAAGATGGTAATTTTTACAAACTTTTTAGTTATTTTCACAAAGCTATTAGTGGGGTTATTCACAATTTTGAAGTGGACCTCGTGTCTCTATCTGGTATCATTTTCTCGAGAACACCATGCACAACCTAAAAAATTCATTCACAAAATGTTTAGCCAATGTGGGGGCATCATCAATTAAGTTCCCTAATATGAACTGGGCCACTTTGGCGAGTTTATCAATCAGCAGGTGCCCTTATTGCATTATTCTTATAAGGTGTTATAGGTAACCCTTGCACAAAGTCCATGCTAATGGCCTATCGTTGTGATGTGATATATCATGAGCATACAATAACCATGTTGGGTGATTATTTTTTTCATTTACCCTTTCACATTCTAAACATTTTATCACAAAGAGTACTATGTCATTTTTCATCAAAAACATAGCTTCTAAAGGTTTGAATAAATTTTATTTACTCCAAGGTGTCTTGAATAAGGTACATTATGAGCTTGATAAAAACTAACATCCTCTAATCACCAGACTTAGAGATGTATATTTTATTATTGTGTTGAAGTAATTTATCCTCATCAAGAGTGTACCCTTCAACTTTTGGATCAATTGGATCCATTTCCAAAATTGATTTGAATTTTTTATACTGTCACATTTTTGTTGCTCTAACACTTTCTCCTTGATTTTTTTTATAAAATTCACCATGGTCATCAAGTGCCTCCTTTTTCTTAGTGCATTTGTCACCTTATTTTCCTTTCCTTTAATGTAGTCTATCTACAATTCATATCCACTTAGGAATTCTAACCATATTATTTTCCTAGAATTAGAGGTTATGTGAATATATATTTGAGTCCTTGAGGGCTAGTCTTCAACCCAAAGGACTCCCTAACAAGAAGTTCCTCTATTTTTGCAAAACATGAACATGGATGCTAATTCCAAATCATAAGATGCATAGTTTACTTCATGAGTTTTCATTTTCCTAGATTCATAAGATACCACACCTTCATCCTATATACGCACCCCTCCCAAACCTTCAATAGAAGCATTTGTTACAACTATGAAATGCCCATTTGTATCAAGAACCTTTAGGATAGAATTTGTAGATAATTCATCCTTCTTAATTTGGAACACCTTTACACAATGTTCAATCCACAAGAATTGTTTACCCTTTATTTATAATAAGGTTATAGGATTTAGAATTTTAAAGAACCCTTCTGCAAATCTTGTATAGTACTTTGCTAGCCCCATAAAGCTTCTCACTTCTCAAACATCTTTGGGAATTGGCCATTCTACTATCACTTTATCTTTTCTGGATCAACTATGATTCCTTCTTTGGAAATAATGTGCCCAAAATAATGAATTTTATTTTTAAATAATGCACATTTTCATAATTTATCATATCATTTATGTTCTGCAAGACTACTTGAAGATGTGTTATATGTTCCTCTTCATTTTTAAAATAAATTAAAATTTCATCTAAGAACACCAACACAAATTTATCCAATTAATCATGGAACATGTTCATTAGGTTCATAAAGGCGGCAAGAGAATTAGTCACACCAAAAGGTACAATTGCAAATGCATGGAGCATGTACCTTGTTCTAAATGTTTCTGGGATATCTTTCTCTTTTATTCTAAATTTATGGTACCATGATCAAAATTTTATTTTGGAAAATACAGATGCTCCCTTCATTTGGTAAAAGAAATATTCAATGCAAGGAAAAGGGTACATATTCTTTATTGTGATATTTTTTTAAAATTTTGTAAATTATTCAATGCACAACCTTAAAGTCCCATATTCCTTTTAACAAATAAGATTGGCATTCCCCAAGGGGATACACTTGGCCATATTAATCCTTTCTCTTGTAGTCCCTCTAGTCCTATCTTGAGCTCTAATAATTCGGTTGTTTTCATTTAGGAAGGTTCTCTTAACACAAGTTTAGCTTTAGGTACTATATCAATAGAAAAATATTTTTTTCTTTAAGGGGTAAGCCCAATAATTCCTTTAGAAAAAAATCTTTGAATTCTTGAAGAAAGGGGGATTTTTCAAAAGTTGGAGTATTTTTTCTTCTTTTTCATCTAATGCAACCATATATATTTGAGCTCATTTTCTCCTTTCCTTTTTCAATTGCATAGCTTGTATGGTTTCCACATTTATGGACTTAAGTTTTCCTTGTAGTTTGACTCTTTTTCCATTCATCATCTAAACACTATTGATTTATTGTAACAATCTACATTATTTTGATGATCCATCAACTAACTCATCTTGATGATCATGCCATATGACCCTAGGGGTGCCACATTAAGATCTATCCTTGTTTCAAAGTCAAGAAATTGTATTTTTGCATTTGATAGACACTTGATCACCTCCTTAACTACCTTATCCTCACACTATACAATCCATGATGATTCCATATGAATAAATTTTAGTAACATTTTTCTTACTAATTTTGGTGAAATGAAACATTCAGATGACACAATGTCAACTAGAATTGAAACCAGTTATATTGAAAGAGTACTTGTAGTATTTATGGGCACATTTTGAAATTGATTTTGTTAATTTCTCACTACAATGTGAATCATTTGTGGAAGTCCTCATTAAGCTCAGTTTTCTCTAGTATGTCCTTGTATTCTCAAGAATTCTCTAGCAAAATGGTCTCCCCCACACATTAAACATCCATCTAGTGGTCCTTGTTGCACTAGATTGGACTAGGAGGATTTTTCATTACTTCATTAAACCTTGGTGGGTTCATTTCCCTATTGAGATTCTTTTGGTCATTCCTATTAAACTTTCCCATGTTATTATAGTTCTCATTATAACCATTCCTTTGGTTCTAATATGGTGATGGTTTCATCCCTAGTTAATCTTTGATTTTTTTTTAAGTCTCAAATCCCTCTAAATAATTGTTTCCTCTTAAAGGGTTGGCTTGTGTTGTTAAAATTATGCCTTGCTACTACTAGGGCTTCTAACTTATTTTCTTTCTTAAAATATTTTTCTAGTAAACCATTCATGTTGTTTGGCCCATGTATATCAACTTATGCCCCAAAATTGGCATTTAGCCCCAATATTAATTTTCTTATTTGGTGTTTTTCATCCTTTTGGCACATTAGCACATAATTTAGCAATTTGACTAACCTATCGCAATACAATTGGACTATTAGGGAACCTTATTGGAGATTGTGGAATTCTATCATCTTTTCATCAAAAAAAGTTGTGATAGCCACCTCTTTTAGAAAAGGTGAAAAAAAATCTCTCATGTTATAGTTTCCTTAGTATAGTTGTTTTGTTCCTTAGTATCAATCCACCAAGTAGATGTGTCTACATTGAGTTGGTAGGATCCCCAAAACTCTTTGATGGTTTCACTATAGTCTTTTAGTTCAAAATTTTTTTCCATTTCATTTAACCAATTTTATGTCCCTTCTCGTAATTGTCTTCCATTAAATTTAGGTGGAGTGATCCTAGATGCAACAATGTCAATCACATTTGCATGTAAGTTGTTTTCTTCACTAGGGTTCTCGAACTCATATTCCACTATGTTTTCTATGTTGTATTGTCTTGTTATAATTTATTGCACTATTTGTTACATTGAGTTTATTATATCCTTATTGTATTTTATCCCTCAACCCTAAAACTCCCAAGGATCACTTGCAATCGAATAATTATCATAAAAAATAGAAATAGGAATGTTATAGAGGTCAAAGGTTGATTGATCCAAAAAATCAATAAATCATTATGTGTTTGGATAATGAATTACAATAAATAATCCTTATAAAATTAAAAAATAAGCCTTGGAGAAACCCTAGGTGAGAATAAAATATCATAGCATGTGTCCTCATCCTATGACTTAAGACACAAAAATGCACATGACCCAAGTAAGCTTAAGTAGCTAGAGTATAACTTACTCTAGCATCCCCCTTAAGTGAAACTTAAGTAGCGAAAACCTCTAAATAATGAATACATAAGATATAAAGGATGGGTCTTGAAAACAAAGGTCTAATGAGCTACCCATGTACAAATGAAAATATCTCTCATAACCAAATAAAAGGATAGACATCATGGAAAAAATGGATCTTCAAAAAATGAAAATACAAGTGAGTCTAAGAAGCATAAAAAATAATGTCCCAAAATAAATGGCAATATCAAGAACACAACTGAGGCAAAAAGAAGTTGCAAACAATTGTCAAAATATTATTTCTATAGTGTTGAGAATGGAGAACCTCCTCTAAAATGAGATGCAGACTAGGATCAAGAAGATAACAATATGCATGAGTGACCCCAAAGACACTACTTGAACAATGATAAGATGGAAAATAAAGGAAAACCATCTAATATTCACAGATATATAGGGCACATAAATTTTCTCAATTGACCCTAATGACAGTTCTCAACCAATACAAAGAAGCAAGTAAAAAATACGAGTGTCAACATTCTGAAAGACACTAATCAATTGAGAATGGAAGGTCATCTCCACCAAATAGGAATGCACAAGTGTCTACATGGTAAATGCAACATCTCACCAATGTGCATGGGTAACCAAGTTCTGCTACATCCACTTAGTACATAGGAACAAATACTAGATACATAGTTCATCCAAAGTAAAATCAAGGAAGCATTAGCACCGACAATATGAAAACCCAATAATCTTGACAAGGGAGAGGGATGAAAAGTACCAAAAAATGTGTCCCACCATGTAGTGCATGAAGGAGAAGAAATTGCATATGAACATGCCCAAGAAAGTCCCTGCAACTAAAAAAGGATGTGAAAATCAAGGCATACATGCATAAAGGTATGTGGTTGTGATTGAAAACAAGAAGGTGCCCACAACAAAGCCCCAATGGCACTTTATAATACAATGTGAATATAAAATATGACACAATATTGTGCAAAAATCCAAAAAACATGCACAAGATTAGTACTTTATTTCAACATGTCTGCAAATGAAAAAGTGCATTAAATAGATGCTAAAAATTCCTAGAAAATAAAGCATGATGGAAATTCATGTAAAATGGATCAAAATAAGTCATCTGACACAAACATAAAATTTTCAAGTGTCAAAACTATTGGACTATTGTTGTCATTGATGTCAAAAGGGTGAACAAGTTGTAGATTCGTGATGGGTTTCTCAAGAGCTTTCCAAAAAGGTATTTTACAGGTCATGATGTCAATGGAGATGTTTGCATTCATTGGTTCATGCTCTCGGTCTAGGGCCAAAGTTGTATGGAGTCATGGAGTTCCAAGTTTTTCTAACATATGTTGTGGTGTTCCAAAGTTTCATAACCTCCTGACTTAGTGACTTAGCTTAAATAGAGTGATATAGAGGGAGGAAGAAGGTTATCTTTGTTATCGGCAAGTCGCAGGTTTTTAGAATATCATAACCTCTAACATGAGGTTCTAAAGTTCAGGTTTTTAGCGACTTAGTGATGGGA
This sequence comes from Sequoia sempervirens, assembly GCA_007258455.2. Taxonomy (NCBI): domain Eukaryota; kingdom Viridiplantae; phylum Streptophyta; class Pinopsida; order Cupressales; family Cupressaceae; genus Sequoia; species Sequoia sempervirens. Next base: position 234,473 of record VDFB02336300.1, read on the forward strand.
GAGCGTGATGCCGATTGTGGGACCCAATAAGGTGGATGTGGCAGTGAGACCTAGTAAGATGAGGATGATGTGTGTTGATGGTACAGTTAGAAAGCAAATGAAAAGATGTCACATGGCAGGAAGTGATAATGGATAATGACATGTGGTGACATAATGGTGTGGGGACCACTTGTCTATAGCAACCAATGGTATCGGCATGACAAGAGCTTTTTGGTGGGACTTATCTTTGTGGTCGGTAAGTCAGAGGTTTCAAAAACTTCATAACCCCCAACTTGTGGTTCTAATGTTCCAGTATTCTGTATGGAGTGATAAGCTAAGTGGGTCCCAATAGGATGGTGACGATGGAAAATTGTGACGAAGGCTAACTAGTGGCAAAGAGCGATTGCTCGATACGATATTGTGTCTTCGATGGTCATAAAGCGATAGGTGATAAGTGAATACCCCAAGATCGACGATGATGATTTAAATGACCTCTTATCAAATGGTAATGATTTAAAGTGGCAATAGTGGATGGAAAGTGCAAGATCATGGCACGAGAGAGAAGATAAATGACCAATATTTGAATTAGAAGATCTACAATGGTCTTGTTTGTGTGAAGAGGTTCGACTGGTAACCAACACAGGAGAAGGAATTAATTGGTCCAACTACACCCAGCGACCAATGTATATGAAGATTTGATCTTCAAGGTAGAGGAAAAAACTACAAAGGTGATCTAGATTGGATCAAATTGAACCTGATCATATGGATAGCAAAATGCATTAAATGCAGATCTAATCCTAGGGTTTTGTAGGATGCTATTATTAGAAAACTTTCTAAGATAGAATTTAATACTATGAGGCTTGATGAATAGGTATGGTGTAGAGAAAGATATGTGGTAAACCCTAATAGGTGATTGAGGTCAAATCAGATTGGATGAATAGAAGAAAGCATTAAATGCACAATCAAATTTTTAGGATTTAGCAGAGAGAACAAAGGAACATTCTATGAAATAGAATTTAATGTTGTATGGATCGATGCAAGGAATGATGATATCTAATGATTTGGACAGTATGTGTGTGGCTCGATGCTCTAACACTTACGAAAGTAGGTTGCAAGTGGAAAAACCCTAACAGTGATTCCAATGTGTATGAACTGAATGAGGGGAATTATTGAGAGATAGAGAATGAATGAGAGTGTCTGAATGCAAAGAAAGAAAAAATATAATAGAAAGCAAAATCTAAAAACTCATGTAGTTGGTTACAATGGAGTAAGGGAAAACTGAAAGAGAGAGAGCTTATGTATTGAATTGATGCATTGTAGGTTATGTAGAACCATTTTATGCATAGTATATTGCAAAGCTTTGTACAAGGTTGTAGCCTCCATTTTGCACTAAGTTGTAGCTCAAAATAGGGTGTAGTAGCATCCTTGAATTTGTAGCTTCTAAATAGGGAGTTGTTGCTTCCTTGGGTTGCAGCCCTAAACATTGTAACTAAACTTTGAAGCTTGTGAGGCTGAATTAGGACAGTAGATCCTAGCAGCATTTCTCACCGCGTTTTTTCCCATCTTGGGTTTTCCACTTACATACTATGTTATGTGTTGATCTCTTTTGTGCTTGTGATTATTATATTTGTTAGTATTTCAATATGCACATGAGGTTAAGGTTGAATCTTCAAAAAGGTTTAAGAATTTAAAGTTTTAATATCTACTAATCCCCCCCCCTCTCAGTAGATCATTGTGTTCTAACAAAAATTTCCAAGTAATCAATCAAAATTTAGAAACATGACAAACTAAATAAAATATGTTTGGGGAAAAATCTAGAAAAAGTGCATAGATAGAAGTGAGGAGCTTTGAAAAACCTTTCCAATGTCACAAAAATTGTGAAAAATGAAGGAAATAACCAAAATTTATGAGCTTGAGAGTGAAAAATCATCTTTGACTTTGGTTGTTGATAAAATATACCAATAGAGAAAATTGAGAAAAATATTTACACCGTTAAAAAGTGCTTAGAACAAACTTTCCAATGTTATTGTGTTTGTAAAATTTCAATACTATATACCCAAGTTATGCCTAAAAGAAAAAAGAAAAGAAAAAACTCTTTTTGAAAAATACTAGAATTATAGGTAGGGATGAGAGGCATCTATACTATTGATGTCAACATGATGTCATGCCAACAACAAAAAAAAAATAGAATACTTTTGATAGAAAAGATGTTGTTGCCTTAAAAAGCCATCATATGACCAAAAAAAAGTTATTTATTGGAAAAGTCACAAAATATTCCCATGAGCCTAGAATATGCCAAAATTGGTGTTAACAATAACTGTTTTCAGAAAAGGAAAAGGACGCCATCAAAATTTAGAGAACACTACTGTCAGTAGGAACATTGGGGGTCATCAGTAATAAATTCCAGGAGTTAGGAAGCGTTGAAGAGCTATTGGGAATATGATGAAATGTAGAAAAACCATCGACAAGGGAGGTAAGTAGTTTTCAAGGGCTAGTAGAGCCAAAAGAGCAGCTTAAACAATGTCATCGATTGAGCAAAGGATGATAGGAGCCAAAAATCGACGATAGGACTTGAGATGTCGATCACTCAAAAGGAAGCCACCAACTACAAAAATCACAACACCAGCATAAAAAAATTTCTATGACAGTAAAAAAGTCAGTGGTGTGGTAGTTGGAGTGGCAAGAACACCACCAACCAAGAAAAACTATCATCAATCTAGATAAAATAATGTCGACCACCCAAAAAACATCCAGCTCAATAAAAAAATTATCAAGAATTTCAAAAGGATCCTACAACATTCACGGATTTGAAAAAAAATCACCACAAAACAAAAAAGGAGCTTGAAAAAGTCAAAACTTACCACTACTTAAAAACAATTCACCAAACAATCATATGAAATTGTAGACGCCAAATCGTTGACATAGTAGGGGGTGGAATTTTTGTGCAATGCATTGCATAGTATCATACAATGGATTTTAATACCTTGAAATCTATGTTCTAACTAAAAAATTTCAAAAAAAATTGACATTCACTTTTGATGAATTAACAACTGACCTTAGGGTTTTTTGGTCTTTTGATGCAATGGTGAGGTTTGTTTGGCTCGACAAAATATCAAATTTTCTTCCAAAGCTAAATCTATTAAAAATTGAATAGGGAATTATAGATCCGGAGTTTTGATACCATGTTGGAGTTGATCCCTCAACCCTACAACTCCCAAAGATCACCTATAATCAAACACCTACCACAAAAAGAGAGAAATAACAATGCTAAAGAGGCCAAGAGTTGATTGATCCAAAAAGATAATGAATCGTTATGTGTTTGGATAATGAGTTACAATAAAGAATCTTTATAAAATGAAAATTAAAAAACAACCCTAGAGAAACACTAGGTGAGAAAAAAAGAATATCATGACGTGTCCTCATCTTATGACTAGAGTAAGCTTGAGTGGTTAGAGTATAACTTACTCTAACAATATCTCTACTCCATTAACAGATTTATTACTATCTCAATTATTGTCTCATTGTTCCCTTATGCCTATGTTCATTATTGTCCTTTCTCTACCCTCTGACATTGCTAACATGAGATGCTCTTGTTTTTATCATTTTACGTTTCCTGAAAACCATAACTTCCCAGTCAATATTGGCTTAAGGTTTAAGTCCAAAATAATTGTAAGTCTAATGCTCTCCAATTATTTTCACTTAATGATTACTTTTAATCTATGTGAGTTGTAGTAGGCTCGTGGCCTAGCTTGCCAACCTCACTCCGATACCACATGCAATAACCCAACTATTATACCAAAAAATATCACCAAATTATTTTGATTGTTTTATTCATTTATGTGTATACTCAAGTACTTATATCCATATGAAATAGGCATTTTTCCAATTCATGACTAACATCCAACCATACAGGTTAGGCATCTACCCATATAGGACAAGGATTCATCTATTTGTTCATGATAGGCATCTATCCTAACAAGATAAGCATCTATCCATAAAGGATAAGTATATGCTCTACCCAGAGTCTTAAACTCATCAAGACCATCCAAGTCTTGAGTCACTCTCCAAAGGTTGCATTCCCCCTATTAGGAGTACACCGATGTTGCCATCCTTCAAGATTATAGTTCTAAATATATTCATAAAAATAAAATCATGAATCCTACCTCAAAATTTGACCTAAAGCCTCAAGGAATCAAACAATCATCTAAATTCTTCTTAGTATACCATGGATACATTTTATCTTGTAATATATTTTAGAGATTTCACCCTTAGTTGTAATTAGATAATTTTATTGAATGATTAACTCAATCTTAATGTTAATTAAGTTGATGCGATATTTTTTTAGTAATATCCAACCCTAAATTTGAACACTTGCATACAAGGAACCTCCTTCATTCACTAGACTGCCGACATACACCACTTCCAAATGGAATCAGGATGTAATATGCATATAGTTATACTTTCTAATCTATGTTTGATGTGAACTATTTATGTAGACATGCAACCATTTCTAAGGCCTTTTCCCAGATACTTCTTCTATGACTACTACCCATGGAAGGAGCATTTAAATTAAAAAATAGTTGATTGTCATGAGCAATACTTATTTACTAATTTCATCTAATCCCTAGTCTTAATCAAATCAAATAATAACACTCCTTGAAAAATAAGGATAATTTTATTCTCATAGTTTATAAGATGATCATGTTTACCCCATTGAACTCAAAGGTTCAAGTTCAATCCTTTAAAAACCATGTGAGATCCTATGAACTACACAATTATTTTCTCTATTTAATCTAACATCATTTTGATTATCTTTTCAATTTACAATCCAAAGAAAATTACCCATTCCTTGAATTTTAAACATGGTATCTCTTATTTATCCCTTGAAATTCATAGGGATGGTGCAACAAACATCATTGCTACAACTGTGTTAGGCTATAAATGCAATAACCCCAAAAATAATGATATTACCCATAAATGTGTCTAAATCATCATTGATACTAAATGCTACTAGTTTTATTTCAAATCTTGTTTAGGTTGCCTATCTAAACTAAAAAATAAATAATCTCAATGAAAATTTTAAATTAACTCTTAAGCCTATTTATAATAATTGAAAATAAAATATTGAAGCTATCAGTTGGTATAAAATTTTATACTATTAACTAAAGTATCATTTTCAAATAAATTGCTATAAATTGCATTTCAAGAGCTAAGTGACAACAACTAAATATTTTGAAGTAAATTGCTATAATTTACATTTGGAGTGTAAACCCATTCAAATATTAACATTGAAATAACTTATAAATTCATAAAAGTTGCATGCTAACCTTTATGGAATAACTTTATTGAATAATATAACATATAACATTTCAAGGTTTTTAATTAAAATTATTGAACTAAATAAATTAGATTAGGATGGTAATCTACTAGCTTAGTGGAAGTAAATGTTAAACCAATCTATTTGATTTAACCGTGTTCTATAAGGAAATGCAATTTAAGGAAACCAAAAGAAATAAATTTACTAATATTGAATTGAAATTGCATTATAAGGAATAAGTGCCATTCATGAATGGTGTTTATTCTTTACAACTAAAAAATCCATCTCTTCAAAGCTAAGCTTAAGGATTTGGGTAGTAATTTTTAATCTTCTAACCACTAAGTGATCGTTAGTAACTTTTTTTAAACAATTCTCATAGGAAACCACCTATATTAGAAGGATTGCTAATGGAATTACAACATTTCCCATAACAACCTTTTTATCCTAAAAAATTACCTTGAGATTCAACATTCATAATAAGAATCACAATAACATGTGTAATTGAATTCGTAAAGGAGCTAATGATAATTCCAATAACACTAGTAATAATAATCTCTTTGACTACTTTTCATCTGTCATAATTTTCTTATTAACACTTCTATTGAGATATAGTCATTAAATAAAAGGCCAATTGGATGATGTAATTTAAAATTCTTCGACTTCAAAAATTTAGATTGTTTTATTTGCTTGGATAATATTACTCAATAGTTCCTCCCTCATGAACCTTTATTTTCTTGCCTCCTAACAATGTGATAAGGAAATTCTAACAAATTATCTCTTTGAACAACTCTTAAATTTATCATAAATGAACTTAAATCTAAGTTGCATGACTCTCCTACTTAAAACTTAATAACTCACAACTAGTTAATAGCACTCCATATTATATTTGACATAACAAATCTTCGAGAGGAATTAGACTCAATTTCAAAGAGGATTTAGTTTTAAGAGGCATTGTGACTGAATAAATCAAACCAAATTAATTAGCAACTCCATTAAAATATTACTAATTGCAATTGTAATCCCTAAAGTCATTAATAAGGATTAGTTTTCATTGTAAGTATTTATGGTGCTATACAAATACAAATACTAGGATTTAGTTAAGTAAATTCTTTAATTTTATATTCAAGAGAATGTGATCAAAGCCAATGCACACTTATGTTTGTTTCACACAATCAATGAATTAAATTTGGTCTTTATGCATGTTATGTTATTTTGGGTAGTGATTGGTAATCTAACTTAAGGAGTTGAATTCAATTTTTCATCACTAATCTCTATTAGACATCTCTATGATCATAGGATATATACTCGATTGGAATCCCTTATGAATATTAGCGATCTCCTTGATACTATAAAAACAAGTGCTCAACATGGGTGCAAGATATGCACATAATGGATTTGATGAAAAAGCTTAAACAAAAATAAAATCTCTATAAATGCAATGGTAGATGTATAGCCTTGTTTTTGCAATCCCTAGTTAACATTCTCAAGTTTATGGATTTGATATTATATATTGAAATTGTAATAGATAGATACTATAGTTGAAAGAACCATAATAGATGTGTATGCAAAAGGTGGAAGAATTAACAAAACATGTGATTGATTACAAGGATCCCAAAGGAAGAGGGATCTCATACAAACAAAATATAGAAGCCTTTGACAATACATCAAACTTGAGCATCAATGTCTCAAGGACATGCTCTTATGGAAATGCTATGATTGCAAAGAATACATAAAATGGAGTGTTGAAGATGCTTTTGAGGAACCCAGGGATTGACCATTGAAATTATTAGTACGGATCAAGCTCAAGTTGCATGAATATTGCATGAGAAACCATTGTATGACAATGCTTTACCACACAAAGTCTCACACACCAAACATGGAGTATTAAGGAAAGACTCCTTGTCATGTTTGAATTGTAGAGTTTTACTTCATACATGCAAGAGTAAATCACATTTGGAAGTGGCAAATTTAAGTTCAAAACATGTAGTAAGATAGAATTGTATTAGAAATAATTCAAGAGGGAGAACTAGATAATGAGTTCATGGAGGAAATCATCCACTAAACATCAAATCCAAGGTAAGCAATATGGAATAAGAACACAATCGCATCTAGAAACAAATAATTTTCCTCTAAATAGGTGAAACCTTAATATTCATTAAAATTATTATTTTTAAATGTTCAATAAGATTTCTTTACTCAATTTATTTCAATATAGTGTTAAGATGCATCTACTTTACTATATTTGGCATAGTTGTGCATAGTTGTGTATTTGATAATGGAGGAAGAAAGACCAAGTCCCTACATCTAGCTACTAGTCGATTGCCTTTCCTAGATCTAATTGAGCCAAAGACACAATAATGACTTGACCAAGAGTTATTATCCTGTTGCAAGATTCTCTAAATTTCTGCTCAATACCTAGATGATGGTAATCATCATATCATCATTTGTAACCATTCACTAAGGATACTTCCTCGTAATTCTAATCGCACGTATCCTTTGATATATTTTTGTATTTATCTTTATTGTTCCACGAACACTTCTTCATGTCATGCCCTAAGGAACTCAAATTTGCAACATCAAGGGAAGTTAGCTTCTAATCAAATCTCTATGGGGTCCTTCAAATTGGAGTTGTGTGCGTTAATTTCTTGAATGTTACACCTAAATAAGGAGATGTAAGGTGAGCTTTGAAATCTAGTCTATAACTGAATTTAAACATGTGTTATTATTATTTTTGATGTGTAATAGGTAATATTATATTAAATTGTCAAAAAGGGGTACATTGTGTTGCTCATGGGTCTAAATCCTTAACATCCGTACATTGACAAAAATGTCTAGCATAGCTGAACACACTCCAAACCATAAACCAAACCCAACCCACCATTTTGCTATTACATTTATATGCTCAAAATGGCCAGGTAGGGCCTATGAGATCTAAACATATATGTTTTGTTTACATACAGCAAGGACTCCAAAACAGGGACGATATAAACATAACCTAACTTAAACCCTTGAAGAACTTGTAGATTTGATAATAGACAAGAAATGATTTCCTATTATTCTTCTCCATTCTCGTGCACAAAGTTGATGAACTCGCCCACCCAATCAATGTCTTGAATAGGCACGAGATGGAGCATTTTCTTCAAGAAATTCACACCCACAGAAGCCCACTCTCAATGCCCTAGCAAAGCGGCACAATTTATATCCAAAAATAAGGGATAATATTTGACAATCTCACCCGGCACAACAAGCAAATCCATGTTGTGAGACCTAGGAATCTCAACACCCAATGTGGCAACATCAAGCACTTCCTCTAACCCGCCCAACAACTCTAGTTTAAACATCCTTCGAGTCAACGTCTCCACTTTTGCTTTTGGTAAATGCAGGTCCAGGAGCACTGCCACATATCTAGAAGCAATGCGACCGATATCAACATGCGATAGCGTTCCCCTTTTGCAAGAAACTCCCTACCGAATATCAGTTTCACCACTCCAATCGATAAGAAATATGTTTCCTGCAGAATGTGCTTAAGCCTTAGCTCAAAGACTACACCAAAGAAGGCCATCTACCTTTGGTCGCTCACCAAACAAATAAGTGTATCCATGCCTCCGTAAACTACACTCTGCTGACATACACACAATAAACTTAGAGCGCTCAGCCCTTAACAAGCTAGACCAAACAAAGTGTTTAAATGTAATGAAGCGATCTGGCCCTTTCGAAAGTACTTGTTATCCTAAGCCAATCATTTTTCCAAGCATTCCTCCAATTGTTGAGAGCGGCCTTTGATCCTTTCACATGTGGAAAGACAATCCAAAAAAATAAACCACTCCCAAATATTGAATAACCTCTAAAATGATAGCCATAACTATGGAATAATTGTGTCAACTTGTGTAATCATTGACATGTGTCACATTTGGATAATGAGAGTAACGTGGTGGCTTTCAATCAGAATGTAGTATAGACACGACGTGAACCAGTTTCTTATCAAAGTTAGTGTATAAAAGGTGCCCTCGTGAAGACTTCAATTTTCAAAATGCAAGACGTGAGTTAAAATGTCAAACCCTTAAATCGAATTACGCTTAAAATCATATCGACCCCATCATCTGATCACAAAGCTTTGCACACAAACGATGTGGAAAGCTAGAATGGCCACCCTTTAGTCTATCGAGTGGCTAGGACCTTCCAAAATCCCAAGTTTTAATGCAATGATTTGATTGTGAAATGAGATTTCTATCACCCCCTTCCTCAAGAAACTCTCAAATCCTAGATCCTAGAGACCTATCCCAGCTATAGTGACATTGCACTCTATATGAACCATCCCCATTATGATGTAGTTGGATTAATAGGCCAGATTTCCTTTGTTGTGAAGCCATCTGCACCCCTATTTGCCAGTGCATTGGCCTCCCTATTTCCCTCCCTGTAAGTGTGATTTAACATGCAGCTTTTGAAACCTTCCATCTCTATATGCTTGCTGAAAATATCCCCTACTTCGAACACAAATTTCCACACCAATGATGTGGAAAGCAAGAGTGACCAAAAAAAATCAAGTCAACTCGTTGAAACACCAATTTAACACGGGATGTCATGGAGTTGATGTATTTGGAAAAATGAAATGCTCATACTGATCTGCTACAGAAATCCATTGAAACTAGAACACCAAGGACCGAACACAGTTGATTCTACATGAACTAGCCCGATTACTGTAATTATGCTAAATTGACTGACCAAATTTCCTTCACTGCATTATCATTCGCACCCCTATTATCCAACTCATCAACCTCCTTATTACCCTCCATGTAAGTGTGGTTTATCATGCAATTTTTGAAGCCTTTCACAAGATTGGATGCCACCTCTAGCATGGCCTAAAGTTTCCAGTTTTGAACTTGGCCTAATCTTAGAGCATTTATTACCAGAGTGGACTCCCCTTCAATTACCACCTTTTCTAACTTTAACTCCTGATAGAGATTGAGACCACGAATTAAGGCCCGCAGTTTAGCAACATTGTTGGTGCCATATGGGAGTAGTGCCACCAGTTTTCCTTCCACCCTACCACTCCAATCTCATATGATACACCCAACACCCGAAGAGCCAAGATTCCCTTGCACAAACCCAACAGTTTAGTTTATACCAACCAAAATTTGGAGCTTGCCACACAATTTTGTTTCTCAAATCTTGAGACCTTTCCCCCTTCCTCTGAGAAGGGGGGACCTTTAGGCCATGTCATGCCTTCCTCATTAAGGCATCCCATTATGTAAAGTTTACATTCTTTAAATTTTGGTGTTTTGTCCTGCAATTCACTACCTCCACAATAGCAACCTCTAGCTTATTCAAACAACGAGGAGACAAACATTTCATTTTCTTGGAAAATTATTTTGTTCATCTCTTTCTAGACCTCCCATACAAGTAAGGATGGACTAATAATCCACAAGATTGAAAACATTGCTGACTTATTTAGCAATGGCCATGCCTGAAATAAACTTAGGATGTCTCTAGGAAGAGCACTTTTCCAGGCTAATTTTGCACACAACCATTGCTAGCATTCTTGGGCAAAAGGGAAACTCAAAAGAAGGTGATTCCCAAACTCCTCTTCATGCTTGCATAGCACACACCTTGATGGTCCATGGTATCCCATCTTTGCAAACCCATTTGCAATCAATATCATATTTTGAACTACTGCCCATGCAAATGAAATTTCCTTAGAAAGACAATTTTTATTCCAACATAACTTAATCGAGACTCAAGATGAGACTTCAAGATCTTTCACCAATAATTTGTAACCATCCTTAGCATTCTAATCACTAGAATTTGAACCATGCCACCTTAAATTGTCATTACTCTCCTTGATAAATACCACCCGATCCTTAATTGCAGCTTCATAAACTTCTACTAGCTCATTGGATAGGCCTACAATTCTCACATTCTGCCAATGCCATTGCATGCAACCATTAGTAGAAGAGACTTGAAGGTAATCCCTCACATGAAAACCCCAAACTTGCTTTGTGATAGCCTCCACTTGATCCAACTTCGTTCTCCTTGCCAAACATGGATAGCCACCCCTAGAGTCTTCCCAAAAGAGGGCAGACCTTCCATCCTTTATGTCCTAGGTTATGTAATCCACTATTAGATCACAATAGCTTCTTAGAAAATTCCAAATTCTTGATCCTTATGAGATTGACCTTGATGTGAAGATGCTTGTTTCTCCTTCATCCAAATAATTTGCTTTCATGATCTTGACCCATGTTAGGTTTTGATTTACATACATCTTGCACACTAGTTTTGCACCTAAATATTTTGCAAGAGTAAGTTCTTCAACCCTACATAATCAACACATTTTGATTTGCAAACTTTATCCCAACTAACGAGAGGATATTTGATCTACTTTGAATTCCCTTGCCAAAAAAACTTTCATTTTTTGATTTATACTCTAGTTTGCACCAACCGGAAAAAGAAAGCATGACATCATATATATTGGTAGAGCAGCTATCACAGCCTTCAACACCATTATCATGTCAGCCCAAGAAAACCATTTTCCTTTCCATGAGGCCATCTTGCTCTCCACCTTAGCCACCAACGAATCCCAGAGTTTTCCCGACTGCTACCTACGACCAATGGAAGGCCCAAATACTTACTTGGTAGGTTTCCTTTTTTAAAATTTAAGACTCTCATAATCTTATTTTTAGTTCTCAAATTAGTGAAGAAGAAAACTCTTAATTGTCATTTGCTTACTTATTGACCTAAGGAAACCATGTAGTTATCCAATATCTTCTTAAAATTGTGAGCTTCCTTCACCTGAGTTGTCCCAAACAACATTGTCATAAGCAAATTATTGATATGTTATTGCTAGAAAACCCCTGGTTATTTGAATTCCTTCAACCTTACCTTCAGTTGAAGCTCTTTGCACAAATATCTTTCAAGGGCCTCTGTCATGATGATGAATAAGAAGGGGGATAAGGGGTCTCTTTGTCTTAGCCCTCTTGATGCCCCAAAGCAACCTTCTAGGAACCCATTGATAAGTACTGAATATCTTGAACTAGCAATATAATTGAAACTCCAATCCAAGTAGCATCTATGGAACCCAAATGCCTCCATCACCTTGAACAAAAAATTCCAATCAACTCTGTCATAGGCTTTTTAATGTCTAATTTTATCAACATGTTTTGTTTCTTTACTTTTTGAATTAAATGGATTGCTTCTTGGGCTATGATAACTCCATCCAATATAGATCTCCCTAGAACAAAGCTTGTTTGCTCCTTCGATATTATATCTGAGAGGATCTTCTTCACTACGTTTGCAACCGCCTTGGCCATTATTTTGTAAATTGTGTTACAAAGTGCTATTGGCCTAAATTCATCTAGAGAATTCGATTTCTCCTTTTTGGGGATTAAGGCTATGAATGTGTTGTTTATCTCTTTTAAAACCTTACTATTCTCATAGAGTCCTTTATTTCCTCAGTCACATCACCTCCAATCATGTCCCAAGATTTTTGAAAGAATGCAGTAGTAAAACCATTTGAACTTGGTGCCTTATCCAAGGGTGAACCACAATAGTGGTTTACAATTCAAGTGAGGAAGGAAAACTCACAAAAAATTACCCCAAAGAAAAAAAAGTGATTTTGGGGGTTCGTACGAACCTACTAGTTCGACCGAACACATTAGGGGTTCACTTGAACCAGTGTTCGAGAGAACCCCTTTAAATTTTGGCTGCCAAAAAATAAAACAAATGTATAGCAAAGGGGGTTCGAGCGAACCCCCTTGAAGAGGTTCGCTCAAACCATGGTTCGGCCAAACCCTAGTTCGAGCGAACCTCTAGGGGTTTTCTCAAACCCCCTTGCCCCTCATCCCCCTCCTAAGACACAAAAAAGTCTATTTTTTTACACTTCAAAGCTCGGGTTTAGGATGAAAATGGAGAAGTCTTCAGAAACCCTTCTGGAATCAAATATAATGAGCTATCCAACGAATATAATTTTTATATGTTTTGATTTTATTATGTATTTGTATTTTTAGTTTTATTAAACATAGATTTTTCAACGAAAATGAAGGTCTTAGTTCTGCACATGTGGAAAAATAGTAGATTATCAAAAAAAAAAATTGAAAAATATGAGTGCACCAGATATTGAAGTTCTTGATCCAACAAAAAAAAAATGAATTTTGATATATACAAAAAAAGTTACACATTATACAGTCGTGCTATGTCTGAATTGTAATTGGTTTGAATTTGAAACTTGATTAAAAAAAAATTATTCAATAAAAAACTATCTAACCAAGTGGAAGCACTAGATATCGCGATGAGCTACAAATCTAAATTTGAAAGAATTATAATTTAGCTTTCATGGAAAAAAAGTTGTGTGTTATACGATGTGCGTCACTTTTTAAAAATGTTGTTTTTTGAAAAAAAACTAGTTTTTGTGGGAGATGGAAAAAGAAGTGCAATCTGATTCCAAAAATTTTGAAAAAAATATTTTTAGAATCTACAGACAAAATGTGATGAGACTCTAGTTTTCATCATCTTCAAATTCCTCACGATTTAGCCGCTATAGGTGCCCGAATGTGAAGTTTTAGTTAAAAATAATAATTTCAATGTCTAGTTTGGCCAAAAATTGTAAAGCACTATTGTGGGATCACCCCCGGGTGTAGTTGAAATAATGCCTCCTTGATTACTTTTTCAGAGAATTCACTCATTAGCATCTCATTTTTGGCATCTGATACCAATCGTGGAATGTTGGACAAATTTGTTGCTACTCATGCCATTTTGAGCCATTCCAATTGTTCAACAAATCTTGGAAAAAAACCCACTTATTTTGATATGATGTCAACCATACCTTCCTATTTCCAACCCTCATAAGACTTGTTATCACATTTGCTTCTCTTCTTCCTCAGGTCGCATTATGAAAGTATTTTGTGTTTTTATCACCCTCACCTATCCACAGCTCCCATGACTTTTGTCTCCAATAAATTTCTTCCTTTGCTACAATGTCCTCTAGCTTGTTTAACCACTCTTTTTCTATTGTATACCTTACTCCATCCATACCATTGGCAATCACATCCTCATTTAGAGATTGAATATTTTCCTCATCTTTTTTTTTCAAAAATGTTCTTAAAACTAAATTGTTGTTTTACTAGCTTTAGTTTTGAAACTACACTTAACATTTTTGATCACTCAAGCTTCAGTTCCTCCTACCACCATTGAATTGAATGCATGAAATTGTCTTTAAACCACATCTTTTTGAACTTGAAAGGGCACCTCACTAATTTATTTTCGCCTAGAATGTCCAGGCACATTGGATAATGATCTAACCAAAGATGGGTATAATATTACCTTCCAAAGAAAAGGGAAAGGATCCCAAGTCTCCCTTGGAGAGATAACTATTCAACCTTTCAATGATGTTGTAGAACCCCTTCCTTCTATTGGTCTATGTGTAAAGCCCATTTCCCATTTGAATCTCCATGAGCATATTATGCTCCACAAAGTTTTCAAAGTACAATTGGGACTGTAGCTTTCATTCCACCCCCCCTTTTTAATCCTCAACTCTTATAATTGCATTGAAGTTACCACCCAAAATGTAAAACTCCATTGTAGAATTATTACACACAACTTCTATCTCCCTCCAAACCTTCCTTTTTTCAATGCAAGTCAGACCATAAGCGTTAATTCATAGAAAACACAAGTCTCGATGCCACCTTTTCTACCAACATTTTCTAAGGCTTCTATAGTGTTAAGAGTCCCCTAGATACTCCTTCCACGTACACTACTTCCATCTTCCAATATTTCAATTTGCTTTTGTATTGTTCAACCTCAAATTGAGGCAATTTTGACTCCCATATCAAAAATATATATGCCTCTAACACCTCTAGTTGATGTTGAACCATGCACTTCTTGTTAGGGACATTTAAGCCCATAACATTCCAAGATATAAGCCTCATTAATCCTTAGGAACGGGTGATCCCACAATACTAGTTTACAATTTTTGGGAGATCCTATTTTTTATTGAAATCACATATTTTTAGAAAATATAATGATTCAAGCCTTGAAAAGTTTCATTTAAAGGATTCCAATTGAAGAGGGTTTGATCAAACCACCTTAGATCAAACCCCCTTCGATAGAACCCTGCTAGTTTCAAACGATACCTATAATGAAGTCTCATTTACACCTATCAAAATGCTGATAAAAAACCACTTTTGATTTACCTTTTGGAGGATCAAATGAATTCATTTAAAATTTATTTTTTATATGTAGTCCTTATTATAAGCTTCCCAAAAAGTATAATTTTAAATAAATTTAATTTTCTTATTATATTTATTTTTTATTTCTTGTGAATGTAGGTTTTTCATTGAAAATCAATCTCTCTGTTTTACACAAGGAAAAATAGAAAATTATAAAAAAAAAAATTGAAAATATCAATGCACTATATATTGCAGTCCTTGATCCAACAAAAAAAATGAATTTCAATACTACAAAAAAAGTTATGTTGTATATAGTCCGCCTATGTTTAAATTGTAATTGGTTTGACTTCGAAACTTGATTAAGAAAAAAATATTCAATAAAAACTATGAAACCAAATGAAAGTGCTAGATATCATAGTTACAAATCTAAATTTGAAAAAAATAGAATTTTATCCTTCATGGAAGGGTATGTGCAGGATCATGGTGGGCCAAAAAGTGGCAATGAGGGAAAAAAATGTCTTTCACCGACTGAAAAATGCGAAAAGAATGTGTTGACTTTTTTTAGGCTCGGGTGTCACCATACCAAATACCAAACCTAGTTTTACAAATCAGATATCTGATTTGCAAAAATAATATATAAAGAAAGTTAGTCGCTATTTTGAAGTCATTTGACAGTGAAGAACCCGCGAGCGCACAGTGCATTGCTTCTTTGTGTAACGGATATCTGATTTAGGAAAAATCCAATTTGGAAAGGTAAGTTTTTTTATTTTTATTTGATTTGATTCAATTTTGATTTAGATTTGAATAATTTCATATGGCTTTTGTGGATTTTTTTTTAAAATAGGGTTTTTGATTGAATTTTTTGAAAAAATTTGAGTTTAGAATGGATTTTGATTAAAAAAATGAATATTTTTGTGGATTTTTTTTCACAATAGGGTTTTTGATTGAATTTAGAATGGATTTTGATTAAAAAATGAATTTTTTGTAAATTTTTTCAAAATAGGGTTTTTGATTGAATTTTTATAAAACAATTGAGTTTAGAATGGATTTTGATTAAAAAAATGAATTTTTTTAATGGATTTTGATTTAAAAATAGTGTTTCATTTATATTGTCTAATTTTAGATTAATTATTTTTTAACTTTAATCAAGAATTATGGCTTTTGAGAATGAGAATGCACAAATTCTACCAGTTGAAAATGAAAATCCACCAACTAAGAATCAAAATGCAGAAATGCCAAATGCTCCACCACCTCCGCAGCCATCAATTGAAGACTTAATTCATGAAAAATTGGAGCAATTGAGGGGCATTTGTGATGTTTATAAGAAAATCCCTCGATTATCCGGTATGTCAACCACATTGACAGGAATAATTACAAATGTAGAAACCCTCTCCACCCAACATAATGTATTTCATTCGTGGCGAGAAACCATGAGGCCATATTATGCATGTGGATTGTCTTATGATGATGTGAAAGATCTCCAAATAACAAAAGCCCAAATAGCCTCTTTATTTATTAACCCCAACACTGGTTTGTCAGTTAATGTTAACAAACCAAAACTTTCTATAAAATGGTGCATGCATAGGGGCATAGTAGATAACTTTTGGGATCGTTGGTGTATGGTTTTTGATAAACAACCCAACAATAATCTTGATGTACCTTTTTACTTTATTAAAAAATTATATGTTGAGTTTTTGTTAGGGCATCATGTCAATTACTTTGACATTAAACCCTTCTAAGGCATTCATGGAGGTATGCCCCAGGATAGGCTAGGGACAGCTAGAGTAGTTAGGCGCCCACATTTTCCCCATCCTCCCCTTCCTCCGCCACCTCCAGTACAACATCTAGATATTACGGAGGATGCAGCCACACAAATGATCCAGGCCATTCACTCTTTGAGTGGTCTTTTGGTTTCCCATGCTTCTTCAATAGCTCAGCCACAATCTGGTGATCTTGGTGATGGATCTAGTGTGATGCATCATCGTCCTCAGGTCCACATATTTGTGTGCCACATATTTGCAATACGTGCCAGCAAATACATTTGGGTCCTATTGTACAACCCCCTGAGCAACCATTAGACACTTCTGATTATGACATCCAGGATGTGGAGATTATAGCAAATCACACGCAGGGGAGTGGAGCACACCCTATAGATTCCTCTCCTGCTAGATAGGTGGACATTGGAGTAGTTACACAGGTAACATTTAAGGTGTAAATTCATGTAATTTGTATTTTTTTAAATGAATATTAATAAGAGATAGTATCAAGTACTAATATTTATTTACATGGTCTATTTAACAGTTAATGTCTGAGGAGGAGCTCACACGGGTGACTGATAGCACCCTTAGGGCCATTTCATTTGGCCTCGAGATGCACACAGTATGTATTTTCACTCACTCATTTACATTTTTTTACTGTATACTTGCTTGTCATTTGAATTGTCATTAATGAAATTATATATTAACTTATATGTT
This sequence comes from Sequoia sempervirens, assembly GCA_007258455.2. NCBI lineage: Eukaryota > Viridiplantae > Streptophyta > Pinopsida > Cupressales > Cupressaceae > Sequoia > Sequoia sempervirens. The sequence goes on from VDFB02336300.1 coordinate 252,400, forward strand.
TATCTTATTCTCTACTTGTAGGAAACACCTAGTGCGAGTGAGGTGTGACGCTCTCCAGACTATGGATGCACAATGTTAGATAAGGGAAAGGTAATTGAACTCAAATTTGATTGAATTAAGATTTATAAGATATTTTATTGATTATGCATACATTGACATAGATTCGTAGTTTCATATGTACTTGTCATTTTTATGTACAGGCAGTTGTGAGCTATACATCATTGTTGATAAGTGCCACAACACCTGAAGGAGTAGGTATTCGAACACCTAAAGGAGGTGTTGAAACACCTCAAGGAGGAGGTGTTGAAACACCTAAAGGAGATAGAAAAGATCAGCCTAAAGAGGTATGTGTTTATTTTATTTTGTGCTTGGTAAATATGTTCTTATTGACAATTCTATGTTAACTTGGATCAATTTCATGTTTTTGTTCACATATATAGATTGATGTTACAAAAGTTAGTTTGGTTAGTTCTTTGAGAGGGGTATATTCTAGGACTCCGACCCTTCAAGAGACGTATATTTCAGGTAATCAAGATTTCAATTTTAGAGTTCAATTATAATTCAATGTGTATTGATTTTTATGTTAATTATTCAATTTTAAATTATATAGTATAACTAATCTCAATTGTGGTTTGAATTTTTCTTGTGTAGCTACCTTCAAGCCAACGAGTGCTCAAAGAGGCTCCATTTTGATGATCCACGGTAGTTTAGGATGAGATAGACATTTTGGCATGTAAATATTGAATAGATAAGATGGCATATGCCACATATTGTAAAACTTTGTTTGAGTTGGCATTGATGCCATTTTTGTATATGGACATACACTTGATTATTGGATAATTTGATATATATAGAAGTTGACAATCAAAATTTAATTTCCTCCTCATGTGCATGATTAAACTCTTTGAAAATTTAATCAAGTGAGCAATGGTTAAATGTCAATGTACAATAGCATAAAAAGAATGGTTAAATATTATGTAGTTTATATTCATATTGTTGATTACATTGCATTGCACATCTTTCAAACTCAAAGCATTACTTCACATTGCATAAGTAACAACTAGATGTTGATACATGAAAAAATTTCAATAATAATATAGTTTTTACAAAGTCAACCTAAGTAGTTACGCAATTACTTCACATTAAATAACTAATAACTAGGAGAAGCTATCAATTGCATTAGCTTGTCATGGAATTCTATGAGACCACATTTCTTTGAGGAAACTTGGCACAAAACTCACAAAAAATGAAAAGAAAGCACTCAAACAAACTTTAAAGGGGTCTCAGGCCTGTTGTCCCCTCATTCCACGCACTATGCAACCATTTACTTGTGTTAGTTTTATGATCATATTTAATACACAAAAAATTAATTCTAAATCAAACACAAGAACATAGCAGATACCCTAGGAAAACCCTCCTCTTGAGGGAGAAAAAACCAGCCAATAATATCACTTATATTATTGAATCACAATAGAAACTCCTTTACAATGAAGGTTGATAATGAGGCCTAATAATATGCATCACAGACTGATGCCAATACAACAATACAATGATGTAATTCTCAAATGATAATCCTCAACCTTCTCACAATAACTCGATTTGCACTTGAAGAGTTTCTCACTAACTCGCACTTGATATGAAATGGAATGTATGAAAAATGTATGTCTCAAAACAATGAAATGTATCTAATATATATACAAGCTGAGAGAGATGTGACTCTTCACAATATAGGTCGGCCTCCAAAAAGAATGTGCCTCCTCAAAGATTGCGCCTCCAACATAGAAGTCGGCCTTCATAAAATAATAAATATTATTTGACATAAATCGTGCCTCAAGCATGTTGGCCTCTTCATAAATGCACATCTTCATTAACTCGTATCTCTTAATGAATTAGCATTAATCACAAATTGATATATATATAAATTAAATAGCTTTGGCTATATTTAATTTATTCTTATGTAGAGGAGATCGCTGGAAGTATATGACTAACATTGCAATAATCATCAACACTCCCTCTTAGCTAGGGAGGATACTTCTAGCTGCACAAGGAAAATCACCTCATCGTGGTGCCTAGTACTATGGCTACAACCATAAGTGAAAAGAAGAATATCATCTCATCATGATATTAGATATCGCCTCAACACAATATCAACCATAATGGCTACAACCATACTATGGTGTGTACAAGTGTTCATTGCAGACCTCAACTAAGAAAACATCCAGAGGTGCTCTTCCGGTCAGCAACACAACCATCTAGAGGTGCTCTTTCAGTCAGCAACACAACCATCTTCTTCAAGTTCAGTAGGTTTAGTTCCATGGCTGCAAGTTGCGACTTCATGCTTGATCATTTCTTTGGTTGGCATGACTTCCTCATAAGATGCCTCAAGCTTTTCATCGCTAAGCAATCTCTCATCACCTTCCTGTAGTAGAGTTATCAACATTCTTCAAAAATCATAAGAATTCTTTTAGTACACTCAAGAGTTATCAGATGTCTTCTTGCAGTCTCAAAAGTTATTTTGAATCATTGTTACTGTAGACATCCAAATTTGGACACTTAATTTATCCAAATTTATCACTTTTCCTTTAAACATCCTCTTATAAGAGTTAATTAAGTAATATTAATATTATTTAATTAATATCCTTAATTCTACCAAATCCCTAAGGTATTTAATTAATAATTAAATACCTTACCCTCCTTAATCCTCTTTTCATCAAATGAATTAAATAAATATTACATTTATTTAATTCCTCACATGTCATTTTCATCTAATCCTAATCCATCTCCAAATCTCTTCATTAAGGACTTGCACATGCCTAATCCTTGATTAGGATGTGTCACATCCTCCAACTTTTGCAAGTTGGCTTCTAATCCTCATTAACCCCTAATTATCCTCTAATTACTGATTAGACAAACCTAATTAGTACCTTGGTCAACTTTCCCCATCCCCCAAGGAATTTTTAATTCCTTTTCATTCATCCTAAGCTCCTCTCTTTCCCATGTGAATTTTTAATTCACTTTTATTCCTCCTAGAATCCCCTTTTCCCATGCATCTTCTAGAACCTTTGACTTGTCATATCAAGTCACATGTGACAAATTCCCACCTTTTGGGAACCTTGTCTTATCCACTAGATTCTTCCAATCATTGTGAATTTTTAATTCACTTTTATTCTTCCAAAGCTTTCCCTCTCCCCATGTGATCATTGAAAGGTCACATCAAAGTACTTGGAAGGTACTTGTCCTCCACCTCATGTACCTTTTGGCCACCTCACTTACACCTCATCTCCTCTTAGCCACTTCACCATCCACATGTCAAGATGTGAGGGCTTGTGAGTTCTCAACCCACCATAGCCCTTCATCTTGACCTTGTTGGATGAATCTCAACCGTTGAATTTTCTAGAGAATTAAAATTCTCCTATAAATACCCCCTCCTCAAGGGCATTAACAACACTTAGCCATTTTGCAACTAAATGTTGCCATTTTATGCACTCATCTAGTCTTCAATTTCACCCATTTTCATTTGCATCCAAGCATATAGTTAAGCTTTGCATTTAACCATATCAAAAGCCATCAAGGAGCATACAAATCAATCCAAATCAAGGGCCAACCCAAGAGTTTCAGCTGCAAGAAGGAAGGTATATCCATTGTCATCATTTAACATTTTCCTCTTTGCATTTTCAAATTCCTTAGGCTAATCACCCCAAGGGACGATTCCAACCATGCGTACCGGTGGGGTATATAAAGGGGGGAGAGCGAAAGTTGTACCCCAATCCAGTTACGTCGTAATTGGCAGAGCGTCGAAGCTAGGGTGATACCTAGATAGACGTGAAGAGTTGGTCTAAGCCCTTCAGTATCTCGCTGGGGTTCCTGACTCACGCTTGTGACGGGCTGGTGTTCACAGTTGTGCCTCATGTACCGAGAGTATATCAAGGACTCCCTAGACACCTTGTGCATCGTAGATTAAGACCTCTTTGGCCATACCCTTAACACTAATCGTAGGATTGTGTTTACTTGAGAATGTTTTTTTGTTAGAAACCAGTGAATTTTTTGACAAATTGGCCTTATCATTGTCATTTTAAAGTCCTTTCCATAGTCATTTTCATCAAACCAAGTCCAGGATATCCCGCAGTGAGGCGATTACGCCCCTGATTTACCATAGTGAGACGATTATGCCCTTGATTTATCGCAGTAAGGCGACTGCGCCCCTGATTTACCGTAGTGAGGCAATTACACCCCTGATTTACCACAATGAGCCGATTGCGCCCCTGATTTACCCCAGTGAGGCGATTACACCCCTAATTTACTGCAGAGGGGCGAATTTTCCCTCCTGAACACCTGAAATTGCCCCATTTGGATCTATTTAGCCTCTAAACCATCATTTAACCATTCCCAACCATTATCCCATCATCCCAAGCCTCCGTTTTGTCATTTTAAACCTCTGAAAACCTCCATTTGATCATTCCAAAGCTCCATTTCATCCATTCCAAGCATTCATCTCCTCATTCTAAGAGTTGTTCATCCTTTCCAATCAATCGTTTACTCATTTTGAGCTTTCAATCATTCATCCATTCTAATCAATCATTAGTTTTGAGTGCTTGATCATTCATCCATTCCAATCACATCCTAATCCAGTCACCCTCAACTCGATCAATCTACTTCCATCTCGAAGAAGATTCGGTGTCGTAATCATCCTTTGATAATCAAATCCAATTATCATAATCAATCCCATCACATCCTCCAATCATTCTAAGCTTCAACCCAATCCTAATCTGATCTTTAATCTAATCCCAATCTGAGCTTAACCAAAACCTTAATCTGAAGTTTAGTCATTTCAACCTTTCATTCATCCATTTTGTGAACAGTTGTTCTCCCTTTTCAATCATTCGTTTACTTGTTCCCTGTAAAAACTCATATATTTTGAACCTTCATCTATCATCTCAAACTTTGGTTTATCCATTCTGATCATCCGTTTTCTCATTTTGAGTAAACATTCATCCATCTCAAACCTCCTTTCATCATTCCAAACTCCCATTCTATCATTCTGATCATCCGTTTACTTGTTTCGAGCAAACATTCATCTGTTTCACACCTCTTTTCATCATTCTGACTATCATTTTGTCGTTCCGATCATCCATTTACTTGTTCTGAGTAAACATTCATCCATTTCACACCTCCTTCAATCATCTTGAATGCTCATTCAACAATCTTGATCAATCATTCTGAGTAATCTTTCATCTATTCCAAACCTTCATCTTCTCATTCCGAGAATCATTCATCCATTGTGAGCAGTCGCTTACTCGTTCTGTGTAGTTGTTCATCCATTTCGATCAATTGTTTACTCATCTTGAGTATTCATCATCCATTTCTCCAATAAAATCATCATTTTCCCCATCCGGATCCCCTGAACTTTGTCTCGAGTTATTATCCAAATTGACCTAAGTGTCTGATCTGATCATCCTCATCAACATCTGCTTATGATTGTCATCAACGTTGGCCCAATCAATTCACCTTCAATCTCAAGGTGGATTCGGTGCTACAATCATCCACTCATCCTTTAATCTGATCAATCAGTATCCTACATCATCTAAGGTAATCTCTGAACAAGGTTTACGTCCCTTTCATCATCCTATCCGATCCCTCAGTCTATCTTATCAATCATCGATCGATCTTATCCAATCCAATCCAATCACATTCCTATCCAATCACCTTCGACCCAATCAATCTACTTCCATCTCGAAGTAGATTTGGTGTCACAATCAAATCTAATCGTCATAATCAATCCCATCGCATCATCCAATCATCCTAATCTAAGCTTTAATCCAATCCAAATCTAAGCTTAACCCAAATCCTATCCGTTCCCATCCAAAATCTTTTATCCATCCTCTTTATCCTTTCACCATCATGAATCCTTATCCTCCATTGATAGTGGTCAAGGGAAACCCTAATTACGTCAACAACGATAACAAAAGTCTTGTCGATCAAGAGGAATATGACAGATCCCCTTGATGCTATCGTCACTAGTAAGCTTTCTCCACCAACTTTCCACAATCCAATCACCCCTTCAAGTTATCCCGTTATGTCTTCATCCATGCCTAATCATGTTGCTTATGCTACCTTTGACAAGGGATATCCATCATATCCTTCATCTACATCATCCTCTTATCCTAGTCTACCATCACAATACCCCTATCCTAATCCCCCATCCACATCCTCCTATATAAATCCTTCATTCGCATATACCCACTACCCTAATCTTCCATGCCAATCTGCTCACTCTAATCCTACATTTGTACCTTCGTATCCTAATCCAACATCCACATCAACTTATCCTAATCTGACATCCACAGTTCAATATCTCCATCCATCGCCCGCATCCTCATGTCCTAATTCACCATTTCTTAACCCTTCATCTAATCTTAATCCCCGATCTATTCCAAGTTTTGCATCCAATCCCATTCCCCCATCTATTCCAAGTCTTACATCCAATCTCGTTCCCCCATCTAATCCTAGTCCACCAATCCCTAGTCCTAATCCCCCACCAATCCATAATCCCTCATCCACTCCTACCATGCCATCTCAACCTAGAGTATGCAAGTCTCTCATTTCAGAAGTTTTTCAAGGACTTATAACAAAGAAGATATCCCCCACTCTGTACCTTGAAGTTTCGGAATCATGTCATCCCATCCCATCATCCACGGTCATTAGAGATGAGACCCTTCTCCACCCAACACCTATCATTGATGGTACCACCCCTAGCACCACTCAAGCCATCGAAACCATCACATCCTCTACCATCACATCCTTTGAATCCACTAAGCCCCCATCTCCTACCATCACATCCTCTGAATCCACTAAGTCCCCATCCCTTACCATCACATCTACTAAATCCATTGAACACCCACCTCCTACTCCAATACTCATTGAACCCATCGATGACACCCAAATCCAATCCACTAAAATCCATTCCCATGAATGTTTTGAATCCTCCATCTTCCCCTCTTGAAGAGTCTCTCCAACACTCTGTCATCCTACCATCCACACAAGATGAGTCATTCCCAAAGTCTAATCCAAAGCATGCCACCATATCCCCTTCTTTAGATCAAGATCCTACCATCCCATCTAGTCCACCTCATGATCACAGTCCCCCATCCATTCCATCCCATGATCCCCTTGTCATTCAAGTTTCCACCCCTCCATCTCCATCTCCATCGCATGAGCCCACTACCACAAGTTCAAATCCTATCATATCCCCTGATCCCTCTCCCGATACCACCCATCCAAATGTTGCTATCCCATCATCTCCTCCAAATGTTGTTATCCCATCATCTCCCTCTCATGATCCCCCATCCTCACCTAAAACTGCTATCCCTATACCGCTTGCATATTCCCTTGGTACTCTCACATTCTTCCATGGTGGCCTCCTTGTTGAAGAAAAACATGGTGTATTTACCACCCATCATCCTCCACCTAGTAATGGACTCGCATCATGTTTTTTTGAGAATAACACAAATCCTATCATGTATCGCATGCTCAAGAAAATGAACTATCAAGGAAAAGGTCTAGGCCTTCATTACCAAGGTATTTTGGAGCCCATCCAAGTCAAAGAACAAGTTTGCATGCAACGTCTTGGACCTATTTTCCAAGACTCACAATCTAAAGATGTTGGTACAACCTCTAGACATCCTCAACAAGCCTTTTTCCAAAAGACATGTCAGCTCTTCCCATCGCTCCACCAAATCATATGCTGTCATCCCTCCTCCTCTATCGTATCGCCTCAAAACAACTGTCCATATTCCTCCTTCATCTGCTCCATCCATTTTGGGTCCTTACATCCCTCCATCCTCCATCTCCCATCCTTCATCTGCTCCATCCATCTTGGGTTCTTATGTCCCTCCACCCACTTTGTCTGCTTTGGGTCCATATATCCCAAGATCACCTCCTCCATCTCATCCTTTCATCCATCCAACACCCATCCATCTCATCCATCATAAACATCCCTCTCACATATCCCATAATCAGGATCAACAAAGTCACATACCTAAACATCCTCCATCTACACATAATCCCCATACTCCTACCTCCATCACTCTACATCATCCATCTCCTCACACCCATCCCATTGCTACTAAAAGCACTTTGGTTATTAAAGAAAAAATGCATAAATCCAAACATCCACATGAATCTAAGGCTCCCCATGTCCCCTCCACAAGACATGGTGAAGAGAAGAAAAATCTAAATCTAAATCAAATTCGTAGGCCACAAAGGCCCACCAAAGCAAAGATCAAAACCATGTGGATCCCAAAGAAAAAATATGCAATGCAATCAAATAAAAAATCTATAGGAACATCCAAAGTTGCTAATCCAAAAGCTAGTCATACATCCCTTCCATCTCCTAAGTCTGTTTTGGGTCCCCATGTCCCAAAATTCACTATTCCATCCCCTCCATTATCCCCACATTATCCATCCATTAATCCTCTTATCTTTTCACATCTACCCCCACATGTGCCAATGTTGGTCCTAAACTCACCACCCCATCACATATCCACCCCATCATTCCATCCATACCCTTTGCAGCATCCCATCCATTTTCCCATGTATCTCCCCTCTCAAATCCCTCTAATTCATCCTCTTGCATAATCCATTTATCCTAATAAGGTTGTACTAACATCCAACAGTCAGTTCGAACATAGGCTCTTAATACCTCATATAGAACTTAATTCTTGAGTCCTTCATCCATATCCTTATCATGTATCTTCTAAATTCCCTTATCCACATCCATATCCTTATCCATTTTCATCCCCCTACTATCCAAAAATCAAAAAAGTCAAAAAATCTAAAAACATAAAAATAAAACCAGAAAAAACGTCAAAAAAAAATGGTAAAGAGAAATAATTCGTCCAATGGTGAAAACTTGGCAAACAAGCACCTTGGATAAGTGCCATGATGAAAACCTGGCAAACAGGCATCATGCATAAATCCCCATCTACACCTGGGGGAAACTTCCTGATATGCATTCCCTCCATCCATTGTGCTTCCTGCTATGCTTCCATCTATGCACTCATAATCCCCTCCATCCCACCTATCTTCTGCATCCTACCATCATATCCCATTTATCTCCCATCCCTCCATCCTTCTTGTGATCTTCATCAAAACAGGGGCACCTATCTATACATGCTTTGGCCACCTCTTGGTATACATTCCCTTCATCCATGCTTTGTTGTATTCCTTGGTCACTCATCCTATCCACCTCTAGTTATCTCCTTTATCTTTCCATCCATTCGTCTCCCATCCCTCATGCCTCATCATATATGACATATCTAGAGTGGGGCCATCTGCTTCCTTTGTGACATAGTCCTTGGAGACATCATCTATCATAACATCCCTTCCATCTCCCCATCCTTATCTTCGTATCCATCTATCCCAGCATCCCTTCCATCTCCCCATCCTTATCTTCGTATCCATCTATCACAGCATCCCTTCCATCTCCACATCCTTATCTTCGTATCCATATATCACGGCATCCCTTTCATCTCCCAATCCTTATATTCTTATCCCCCCATCCCCCATCTACCGCTACTTGGGGTGTGTCTGCCCTAGCTCCCGAGGTGTGTCTGCCCCCTGCTCAGGGCAGCTCCTCCCCCTATCGAGTCGTGTCCGCCCCCTTGTCGGGGCGGCTCCGCCCCTACCCGGGGCATGTCTACCCCTTGGCTCGGGGCGGCTCTACCCCTACCCGAGGCGTGTCCACCCCCTGGTCCGGGGCGGCTCTGCCCCTACCTGGGGCGTGTCCACCCCCTTGCCGAGGCGGCTCTGCCCCTACCCGGGGTGTGTCTGCCCCAGCTCGGGGCATATCCACCCCTCTGTGTTGTACAGCAATGCGCCCTATTTTCTGAAAATCATCGTTCCATCACCAAAATCACATAAGTGCCACTTAGAACATCATTAAAGCCCATATTTAGCATCAAATCATCCATCCCAATCACCTAGACTTCATTTTGAGAATTTTGATTTTTGTGTCGAAACTTCCGGAAGCCATAACTTTTGACTCGGGTGTCCGTTTGAGCTAAAAATTTATGGGTGGTTGTGTTATGAGATGGCATGTGGATCCCCAATTGACTATAATCCCTTGGACCCCTTTTTCCATATTTTTGGGGCCTCAAACTTTCATCTTGACCCTCAAAATCACAATTTAGTGTTTTTTTCCAACATTTTGAAAAATCATTTTTGTCCATAACTCGAAATGCATGTCTCAAATTTGGGATATTAGTTGGAAATTCATCCTATCTTTGTTTTGGGTATTTTTTGGAAAAAAAATGGACTCTCAAAAGTATGCCCGTAAGGTTTCCTAAAATGGCAAAATTTGACAATTTTTGAAAATTGCCAAATCTGGAAAAATCTGATTGTTAGCACCTTACATGCTTTAAACCCCAAAACTTGGTGTAGAATCAATCCCATCATATCAATTCATCTTTTTGGATAACTATCCCATCCCTGAGCTTTGTGTAGTCACCATCCTCCGATCATATCCAACAAGTCTATCTTTTCCCATGATGTCGATCCAACCATTTTGTCCCCTTATCTAGGGTTATCTCATCCTATCATCTTATCATCCTTTGTCCATCATTTTCCATTGGTCATTGGTTGAAGTATGTTGCCCCTGCGCTTTCACGTAGGCAAGGTTGGTCACTTAATCCGCCCCCGAGGATCCTTTATCATCTATCATCGGTCTTTCTTCTTTTTCCATCCTGTCATCCATCAAAGTCTCCATCATGGTCCGTCACCAGCCTCTTATAGAACTACGTTTCCCCTATGCTTTCACGTAGGCTAGGTCGATCACTCGGTCCGCCCTCAAGGCTCCTCTATTGTCTAGCATCGGTCTTTCTGCTTTGTCCAATCTGCTCCTCTATCGTCTAGCATCGGTCTTTCTGCTTTGTCCATCTGCTCCTCTATCATCTAGTGTCGGTCTTTCTACTTTGTTTGTCCACTCCTTTATCATTTATCATTAGTCTTGGCTTTTTTCTCTCCGTTCCTTATCATCTGTCATCATCATTCATCATCCTCTTTCTACTTTTATCCATGGTTAGTTGACAGCCTTTTACTGAACTACGAGGGCTCTGCGCTTTCACGTAGGCAAGGCTAATCTTTGATTGGGCCCCGAGCCCCTAGCTCTTTAGGGTGTGTCAGTCTCATGTCTTGTCTCCCTTGTTTCGTGTCATCAAGCTATTCCCTTATCTAGCTGGTTCTTAACAAACAAGATCCACTTGTATCAACAACTCCAATTAGTTTTGAATATCCTGTCATATCGATCTTTTAGCTTAGTATCCATCATCGGTCTCAACGGGATGCATCCTTCCTAACAGACCTCATCAATCCCATCTATCCCCTTGATCCTATGGCAAAGGACATTTGAAATTAATTGCGATCTTTTGATGCTTTTGGCTTTTGTTTATCATTTGAGCTCCCTATCATCACTTGTCAAGGCTGCCATGATCCATCATATTATGGTGTGTTTTGATTGGTCCACATAGGGGCATATCTTGCTCTTTTGTTTGATTGTGTCTTCTTGGTTGTCCCACGTAGTACCCACCAAGATCCCTGAGGTCTTGTGTTACGTTGGGGCATCCTTTTGTGCTTGTGGTTATCTCAATACCTGGCCCGACCAAGGTCTTTGTGACTTTGGGGTGTTGGGATAGCCTTCTTATCTATTATGTTTATTTCATGCATTAGACACTATTATGCCTTGGTTCCACATACCCTGGCACTTGGTGTCTTATGCTATAACAAAACTCAGTGCTCTAAAGATGGAAAATTACATTAGGATTGCATTTCATTTTCCATTTTATCGTCTTGCATGCATCCCCCATCCTCTCATCTATCAAAATCCCCCCATCCATTCATCCTTCATCCTTATCTCACATCTCTATCCAATCCCCATCCATTCCATTTAGCCGGAATCATCTAATGAAATCCTTGGTCTTGTCCCTAGTATTGTTACAAGCCTCAACCCCATCATCATCATCATCATCCATCTGTATTCTTCCATATCCCTTTGGTGTTGTTTTGGGATGTATCCTTCCCTCATCAACAACACTTTCATCAACACTCATCGGGAGGTATTCTTCCCTATCCTTTCGTGGCGTTTTGGGATGTATCCTTCCCTTATCAATACCACTCATTGGGATGTATCCTTCCCTACCTCATGTTGTTTTGGGATCTCTCATTCCCTCATTGACAACACTCCATCCTTCATCCACCCATTTTCGCTTGTAGCATGGCTGGGGCAATGTCTTCTTCGTCTTTGCATCCATTTGTGCTTCCCAACCTCTTGTCGCATTTTCATCCTTTCATATCCATCCCTTTGTATCCTCTTCCTCATCTCCCATTTCATCATCTCATCCATTTCAAGAGCACATCCGTGTTCTCTTGAACCCGCATGTCCTCTCGAGGGGGCATCCTCAATCCCTAACCTTCATCTTCACCCCCATCATCTTTCTTCCTAGTCATCCCTTTGATGACTGGGGCATCTTTTCCAATCTAACCATCTCCTTCTGGGTTCTATATTTTAATATTCTTTGAAATGATGCTACTTCGTAACACCATCTCAAAGAGGGGCAAAATGTAGACATCCAAATTTGGACACTTAATTTATCCAAATTTATCACTTTTCATCTAAACATCCTCTTATTTGAGTTAATTAAGTAATATTACTATTATTTAATTAATATCCTTAATTCTACCAAATCCCTACCTTACCCTCCTTAATCCTCTTTTTATCAAATGAATTAAATAAATATTACATTTATTTAATTCCTCACATGTCATTTTCATCTAATCCTAATCCATCTCTAATCTCTTCATTAAGGATGTGCACATGCCTAATCCTTGATTAGGATGTGTCACATCCTCCAACTTTTGCAAGTTGGCTTCTAATCCTCATTAACCCCTAATTATCCTCTAATTACTGATTAGTCAAACCTAATTAGTACCTTGGTCAACTCTCCCCATCCTCCAAGGAATTTTTAATTCCTTTTTATTCACCCTAGGCTCCTCTCTTCCCCATGTGAATTTTTAATTCACTTTTATTCCTCCTAGAATCCCCTTTTCCCATGCATCTTCTAGAACCTTTGACTTGTCACATCAAGTCACATGTGACAAATTCCCACCTTTTGGGAACCTTGTCTTATCCACTAGATTCTTCCAATCATTGTGAATTTTTAATTCACTTTTATTCTCCCAAAGCTTTCCCTCTCCCCATGTGATCATTGAAAGGTCACATCAAAGTACTTGGAAGGTACTTGTCCTTCCTCCACCTCATGTACCTTTTGGCCACCTCACTTACACCTCATCTCCTCTTAGCCACTTCACCATCCACATGTCAAGATGTGAGGGCTTGTGAGTTCTCAACCCACCATATCCCTTCATATTGACCTTGTTGGATGAATCTCAACCGTTGAATTCTCTAGAGAATTCAAATTCTCCTATAAATACCCCCTCCTCAAGGGCATTAATAACACTTAGCCATTTTGCAACTAAATGCTGCCATTTTATGCACTCATCTAGTCTTCAATTTCACCCATTTTCATTTGCATCTAAGCATATAGTTAAGCTTTGCATTTAACCATATCAAAAGCCATCAAGGAGCATACAAATCAATCCAAATCAAGGGCCAACCAAGGAGTTTCAGCTGCAAGAAGGAAGGTATATCCATTGTCATCATTTAACATTTTCCTCTTTGCATTTTCAAATTCCTTAGGCTAATATTGAGGTGTTTCATTATGTTTTCCATTGCATTTTAGTTGCTTAGAATAGGTTAAACATTTTGATATCACAGTTACATTGGTACTTGAGAGTGGTAGCTTAATATAGGTCCACAATACAAAACCCGGTTTACCTGTGTAGTGTAACAGTGGCATAGGAAGATTTTTCTTTGAAAGAAAAAATGAAAGCTCAGCCTCTTGGAATGAAAATGCTTGTTTGCAAAACAAATGAATAAGAATGAGGTATTTAAGGTGTTTGAAGTGATTTAGAGGTCACTTTTAGGGTCACTTTTAGGGTAGTTAAGGTGTTTGAAGTGATTTAGAGGTCACTTTTAGATAAGAGAGATGTTGAAGAGTACATCAACTCAGTGAGAACCGAAGTGTAATGTGTTTTAGTTTGTGGTACTCCTTTGTTTCTTAGCAGATGTGTGATAAATTCTTAGTTCAATGATGTTGAACAATTTTTGAAAAAAGAAAGTTGTGTCACATTCCACATTCAATCCGAAAAGCAAAAATGAAAGCTCGGCCTCTTGGAATGAAAATGCTTGTTTGCAAAAAAAATGAATAAGAATGAGGTAGTTAAGGTGTTTGAATTTATTTAGAGGTCACTTTTAGGGTGGAAGGCTTAAAACTCCATTTTAAATGCACAAAAAAGAATGAAATTACTTCAAACCAAGTTTTTGAAGAAGTTAACTATGTTGCCCACTAGTTTCTCTTAAGAGTCCAAAGTGCTAAAAGGCAGCAATCTTTGAAACTCTATTTATCAGAGACCGTGATGCTTACAGACTCTTCGTCTGAGGCTATGGGATCGTGTTGGAACCATCTACAAAAATCTCTCTCATTTTTTTCTATCTCGGAGGCTTTTTCCTATGGTGATGACTTTTTAGTGGAGGGAAAAGTTGTCATATGCAAGCCGTGTAAAATTGCAAAGTGGTGCAACTTTCATTCTACAACTCGTACGACCAAACGGGTTGTTCCAACACGTCCGTATGGGTACGTTTACACTAGGGATGGTCCTCTCTTGCACCCAAATACACCGAATCACTCTGAGCTACATTGGACCGGCGATTTCCCTTAAGAGTCCAAAGTGCTAAAAGGCAGTAATCTTTGAAGGTCTATTTCTCAGAGACCGTGATGCTTACAAACTCTTTGTCCAAGGCTATGGGATTGTGTTATGACCATCTACAAAAACCTCTCTCAGTTTTTGCTATGTCGGAGACATTTTCCTATGGTGATGACTTTTCAGTGGAGGGAAAAGTTGCCAGATGCAAGCAGTGTAAAGTTGCAAAATGGTACAACTTTCATTCCGCAACTCGTACGACCAAACAGACTGTTCCAACCCGTCCGGGTGGGTACGTTTACTCTAGGGATGGTCCTCTCTTTCACCCAAATATGTTGAATCACTTCGAGTTACATTGAACCGGCGATTTCCTTTAAGAGTCCAAAGTGCTAAAAGACAATAATCTTTGAAGGTCTATTTCTCGGAGACCATGATGCTTACAAACTCTCCATCCGATGATGATGGGATTGGTTTTTGCTATCTCGGAGGCGTTTTCCTGTGGTGACGACTTTTGAGTGGAGGGAAAAGTTGCCAGATGCAAGCAATGTAAAGTTGCAAAGTGGTCCAAATTTCATTCTGCAACTCGTACGACCAAACGGACTGTTCCAACACATCTGGATGGGTACATTTACACTAGGGATGGTCCTCTTTTGCAACCAAATACGCCAAATCGCTCTAAGCTACATTGGACCGACGATTTCCCTTAAGAGTCCAAAGTGCTAAAAGGAAACAATCTTTGAAGGTCTATTTCTAGGAGACCATGATGCTTACAAACTCTCCGTCTGAGTCTATGGGATTGTGTTGTGACCATCTACAAAAAAATCTCTCATTTTTTTCTATCTCGGAGGCATTTTCCTGTGGTGATGACTTTTCAGTGGAGGGAAAAGTTGTCAAATGCAAGTAGTGTAAAGTTGCAAAGTGGTGCAACTTTCATTCTGCAACTCGTACAACCAAACAAACTGTTCCAACACGTCCGGATGGGTATGTTTACGCTAGGGATGGTCCTCTATTGCACCCAAATATGCCGAATCACTTTGAGCTACATTGGACTGGTGATTTCCCTTAAGAGTCCAAAGTGCTAAAAGGCAGCAATCTTTGAAGGTCTATTTATCAGAGACCATGATGCTTACAGACTCTTTGTCTGAGGTTGTGGGATCGTATTGTGACCATCTATGAAAACCTTTATCAGTTTTTCTATCTCGAAGGCGTTTTCTTGTGGTGATGACTTTTGAGTGGAGGGAAAAGTTGTCAGATGCAAGTAATGTAAAGTTGCAAAGTGGTGCAACTTTCATTCCGCAACTCGTACGACCAAACGGACTATTCCAACACGTCCAAATGGGTATGTTTATGCTAGGTATGGTCCTCTCTTGCACCCAAATATGTCGAATCACTCTGAGCTACATTGGACCAGCGATTTCCCTTAAGAGTCTAAAGTGCTAAAAGGCAGCAATCTTTGAAGGTCTATTTCTTGGAGACCATGATGCTTACAGACTCTCCGTCTAAGGCTATGGAATCATGTTGTGACCATCTACAAAAAATTCTCTCATTTTTTGCTATCTCAAAGGCATTTTCCTGTGGTGATGACTTTTCAATGGAGGGGAAAATTGCCAGATGCAAGTAGTGTAAAGTTGCAAAGTGGTGCAACTTTCATTCCGCAAATTGTACAACCAAATGGACTATTCCAACACGTCTAGATGGGTACATTTACGCTAGGTATGGTCCTCTCTTGCACCCAAATATGCCGAATCACTCTGAGCTATATTGGACTGAGTGAAATTAGGTGAAAATTTGATGCAGACACAAGGGCACAATCATAAATTATTTGCAACCTGCCTATTTGATGCATCTAACAAGATTATTCTGACCTCTTTGGATAGTCCAAAACTCCCTTAAAACTTGACAAGAAACTAAATACACATATCCCTCTTTAACCCCCTTAAACCCTTGTAATAGTGAGAAACTAGTTTTTGTCCAATTACTTCACAATCTTCCAAAACACCAGATGAACACATGACTGATTCAAAGACCCATATCCAAGTTACACAACATATATGAGAAACAACATAGACTCCTTTGGACCAACGTTGACTTCCTATACATTCACCCTTCAACAGGCTATTCAATTAGCCCAAAAATGTAAAGCAACATACCTTCAAACACCACATAGACCCCTGAAACCTTGGGGAAGAAAATAAATTGCCAAGAAAACAAATATTCTACAATTGGATTCCATTTGTACAGACCTGTAACCATCAAATCAAAAAACCCTTGTTTTTAGTGTAATTCTTGAGGGTTTATTGGATGTAGCACTTCCACAACCTTTCAAACTCTACCACCACCTTAGAAACCTTTATTTAGGCCCCAATATGCTTAGAAAACAAATAAACTTCTGGTATCTCAGATATTTTTGCAAACCCTAGGGTAAAAACTCTATTTTCAAGTGAAAAAAACCACCATTTTTAGACCTTTAACTCTTTATTTTATTTCAAAATCCAGTTCTCCACACCTTCCACTCTTGAAATAATGTCATGACATGTAATAACATTTCTACATAAAGTTTTTATACAAAAATTCTTGAATGGATTGTGCATAGGCCAAAAACACAAGAAAAACAGTGAAATATGAATAAGCAATTGAAACTTTATTGATTCAAAGAAAAAAACTCCTTCAACCAAACCTGTCTCGAGCCCTTGAAGGCCTTAAGTACACCTGCATAACCCATGAAACCTCCATATAATTCCTCCAATTTACAAAGCAATGGGAAGATAAAACCATGTAAGTGGTTTCCCCAAACTAATTGCCACCAAAACCATTCTTGATAGTTTAAAACCACGAACCACCCCAACATGTAATTATGATAGCACTCAAGATAGAATCCATGAATAGATAATGTATTTGACCAATAACTCATCGAGAGCACAAATTCCCAAAACTAGCCCTCCACTATGAACATATCAACTAAGTAGGAACCCATAACATTATGGAAAGATGATCCACTTCTCCCAATGTAACTCCCAAGCATTACATGTGAGAGATGGTCAATTTCATTGATGGCAATGATGGTCAACACCTCATGATCATTCAAGTACTCATTCTAACAATACAAGAGATTTACACATCAAATTGCAAGTGAATATAATTTACTATATCTTAACATAAAAAATGCAAAACCTAATAGAAAAATGTATCAATGACGTACAAGGATGTATAAGAAAGTTCAAATTTGAAAATAGAATGTAAACTTAGAAAACTGTAGATTTGAAAACCTTAATAATGTAAAACCCTAAAAAGAAGGTTGGATCAAGTGTAGGATTGGTTGGGCTCAACAAAATATAAAGAAAAAAAAAATTATTTATGAAGTTAACCTAGGATAATTAAGTAAATGCAATCAATCAAACACAATCAACCTAACATAATTAAGGGTTGATAGGGGTATTTGATAATTAAGGGTTGATAAGGGTATGAATGTTTATCTTTGATCTACTCTTGAATATCTAGGGACTTGGTGGTATTTAGAAATATCATAAGGGTTGTTGATTTCTCATGGGGAGGCAAGTTCTCCTAGATCAATCCCCAAAAAGTGAAACAAGATTAAAAATAGTTGGCAAGCACTCTAGATGTTCAAATTTGTTACTCATTTTTATTGCATTGAATCAAAATGTCTCACTATTAATTGCTCCAATGCTATAAGATAAATGAATGTTTTCATGATTATAATGAATATATTGTATGTTATTAATGCTAGCGTATATCATCAAATTATGCCAAACATGTGTTTAGTCAACTCAAAGTGGGTGAATGATGCCACTTAGCCAAAAGTTTGAATTTTGAATTTTAAAATGAAAGGGAATAGGTTTGTGACCATGAGGTCACCCTTGCAATTGAAGAAGTGTCCTAGAATGGGTTAATAGTTAAATCTAAGTGGCTAACAATCAATTCCAGGTGGCTAATGGATAAATGAGGGCATACCCATTGGTGAATGTGATAAATGGGAAAATAAGGTAAATGTATAGATGTGTGTGAATAAGAATAGGATAGGGCTAATTGTATAGTGATTTAAGTATGCAAATTGATAAAAGGCTAGAGAGATGAGCTTGAATTTAGATGTTGAGTCACTACATACATGTATCAAGACATTTCTTCAAAATAGACACAAAATTGTGTGGGAAATGACATGGTATGCACAAATTTTACTGTTACAATTACACACATATTGATTTACAAATGCTTTGCATATAGATTAAATTTACTTCAAAATTAATACCTATTAATACTTCTTCTTTAAGAAAACATGATTATGTATTCTCTAATAAAACTTTCACCATAACAAGACTTCTTGCAATTACTTCAATTGTAGCATACATAATTTCATATTGCACCTATCAATGTGCCCATTACATCTTCACGTGTGATTGCTAGTATATGTATGTCTCTTCAAAAAACATAGATGGGTTAAGCTCTCTCCTTACTCTTTGAGTAAGAGATAGAGTAAGAGATAGTAGGGGAGAGGACTAGATAGTATTACAAAACCTGGTTCAAATGAGCATACCGACAGGAAAGAACCAGGAAGAAAACCTTCGGTTGTAGCTCGATTAAGTACAAAAATAGACCCCTTTACAAAACCTATGAGTTTTCAAAATACAAACCCCTTTACATTTTAAACATACCCTTTATACAATGCCAGACATTTGACCCATTTTTCAAAAAACTTCACTGGGTATATATTATGCCCATACACAATTATGACCGTCTTACATTGTTTCCAATTTGAGAATTAAAATTTTACAAAATTTTCCTATTAGACCTAAATTCAGGGCACAGTCTTCAACAATAGTAGTATGTTCACATTCTGGACTGACAAGCACCTGTACAAACCATCAAGGTAGCTTAGAATAACCAATCTATATTATTCTAAATGACACAAAATATGATGAGATGGTAATGAAAACTATAAAAGATGCTTAGAATAACCAATCTATATTGTTTGTAATCTATTGCATACCTCTTCAAAAGGATCGAGAGTTGGCTATTTTTGCAGCAGGTCCATGATCAATCGTGCCAGGAATATCGCAAAAGTGGGAAAATGAGAAATCTATATTGTCACAATAGAAAAGATGCTTAGACTAACATATCTATATTAATCTAAACAACCTGAATGATGATGATTTGGTGATGCAAAATATAAAAGATGCATACCTCTTCGAAAGGATCAAAGTTGGCTATTGTTGCAGTAGGTCCATGATCAATCATGCCAGGAATATTGCAAAAGTGGGAAAATGAGAAATCTATATTGTCACAATAGAAAAGATGCTTAGAATAACATATCTATATTAATCTAAACAACTTGAATGATGATGAGTTGGTGATGCAAACTATAAAAGATGCATACCTCTTTGAAAGGGTTAGAGCTGGCTATTGTTGCAGCAGGTCCATGATCAATCTTGCCAAAAATATCGCAAAAGTGCATACAAAATATCACTATTAAAGACACCTGCATTGCAATAGTATATAAAATATCAATATTAAATAAATAACACTAATGAACTTAATCATAATGAACATAAGAATTCTACCTTTCATTCTTGAAAGTGTTATTTAAGTGTGCCTGAAGGGTCATCTCTTTGCTTAAGAGTATCCAATATTGCTTCATGATCAACATTACTAAGTGTCCATAGTTTTTTTGTCTTTGGTCTAGCATGATGCTTCAACAACTTAACATTTGTTGCTATAACAAGGTGTGAATACATGAGAATGGTTTTGTGTTTCTCGTAGTCTTCAAATGCAGGTATGCCATTCTTTCTAATCATGTATGTTTGCAACCAAGTTCCTGCAACCACAACTGAACCTGTAGGATACATAAAACCATCATCATCTTCCATCAGTTGTGTTAGCTTATGCTTTACCCACACACATTGAGCCAACCAATAGTTTGATCTCTCTTCATTCTCCTGTGGTGCAACAACTGCAAAAATATGTCCTATCTATAGTAGATTTGAAAGCATGTCGTAATCAACTAAACTTTCCATTGTGTCATTTGTCATGGATATTGTTTGAGATAAAGGAGTTAGATACTGTGCTACCCATGTATCCACCCACTCACTTGACTCGCATTGATCCCACTCTCACAGAATACAACTCTGACAAAAACAAGCTAACTCTCATGTTCAAATGGTCCATGTGGCTACATCTGAGCTTCGAAATGAATGCATCTTTGAAGAATCTTTGATTGTATGACAATCCAATCTACCTCTCACTATACCCTCCTCAACAAACCAAAAGAATCTGTGCATTATTGAATCAAGTGTAGCTCCCTGTGACAATGTTGAACTACACCAATCAACTATAGAACATGCATCGCTAAATTTTGCTCCTGAAATCTTCAATTTCTCCTTAACTAGAGCTCTCTTTATGCATGCACCTGCTCCATCATGCTCCCCTTTCCCATGTCCAGCTTCAAAAAAACTCCAAATATGAGGTAGACCCCTGTCTACATGCATTCTATTCAACCAATAAAACATACGAGCATTCTTGAATTGACCTCTGCAATTATCTAACCAAATTAGATGTTGGACCAATGTTATATCATGCTCCTGCAAGAACTCAAAAAAATATTGAAACAATGTTGGACATACTCAGACAAGTGAGATCTATCATCACTCATATAAAATGATACTCTCTGATTATCTTTCGATCCTCCTCTATACTATCAGGTGCATGTCTAAATTTTATGTGAACAAAAATAGCAATCTGAATGGAATTGTAATACTGAGATTGTACCTCTTTTTGTGGTTGCAATGTGTAGTTTTCTACAAAATCAACCACTGATATAATAGTGCCAATCAGAAAAGAGTCCTTACACATCCTAAATTGTTGATCCAACTACTGAGACCTATGACTATTCCTTGCATACTTGTAGAAAAGATTGTCCTTAAAATATGAAATAAAATCAGCAACACTGCATTCTTTTGTAACCAACTCACATCTAGAACCTTCACCTCCACTTTGCAAAGTATATTTGACTATCTCATATCTTTTTTTCTCAACAAGCTTCTTTCCAAATTCATGTTCAGAACTCTCATGAAAAAATTGAACAAACTCTGACAAGCCACCACATTGTGAGCACTTTGCATTTAAACAATCATTTCTATAGAAAAAGCAACCATCATCTCTAAAACATAAAAATAGATCTAGCAAGTCCCTCGATGATTTCGGAAGGTGCATTGCACCACACTCCTACAACATTTCATTAGTATGCAAAGTAGAACAGATATAGCATAATAGCTCATGGTACATTGAAAACTCCACATGGTATTTGCAACAAGTATTATGAATCTTAAGAGCCACACAATAAAATGGCTTCAAACCCTCAAAAGTCCTTTGCAAAATTTCCATATTTTTATGTGTTTCAATAAATTTTTTGAACAACATTGTTTGGCTTAATTCCAAGAAATGTTTAGGATGTGGTGTATGGTCTCAATTGCCAATTCTTAACTTTAAAACATCCTTTGCATTGGGTGATACTCTAGAGTTATCATGCCAAAATTCTTGAATTACCTATTTTACATTATTGGTTAGCTTCTTATCAACACGTGGAAGCCTCTCAACAAAAGCCCGTATATCATTTTGAAGAGGATCATCTATTCTTTCTCTTCTTGCAAGTTTTCTATCCAAAATTTTAATTTATGTCAAAATCAATACAAGTTTGTCTCATAAAGCGAGCCTTTTTCAATTTATGGCTTACTAGGGCAGTTGTAATGACTCTCTGAATAGCTCTCTTATTCTTTTCCTTGTTACTTTTTCCAATAGACTTGAGAGCATTAAAAATATTTTTGACAATAATACAATTTTTTTCGGTCTTCTTGTTCACACGAATCTTCAATTTGGCTAGCAAAGGTCTCATCTTTTGCATCTTTAGCAATTGTACAAAAAGTTGGCATTGCTCGGTCAATGTCTTATCACTAAAATATTGGTTGAAAAGTCTTCTATCCACAACCAAAGCAGGTTAGTGTTGACCTATTTCCTTCAAAATTGTTTATAATGTTCCTCATCAAATTAGGGTAACCATTTAGGGGTTTTGAAGGTCTTGAAATTGGAATATGTCTTTCTTCCATAAGGTTCTTGTTTCATAATTTGGTAGAAACATAATTTACACTTGCTTCAATATTATGTTCAAAATATTCATTTCAACATTTTCACCTTAGACATTTTCAATATCAATTTTGGAATAATTTCATTCCCAATTTCAATATCGTGTTCAACATCTTCAAATCAACATTTTCACCTTGAACATTTTCATTATCAATTTCAATATTTTCATTCCCAATTTCAATATCATGTTCATCTTCAAATCCAACATTTCTGTGAACATTTTCATTATCAATTTCAATATTTTCATTCCCAATTTCAATATCATGTTCAGCATCTTCAAATCAACATTTCACCTTGAACATTTTTTCATTGTCAATTTCAATATTTTCATTCCCAATTTCAATATCGTAATTTCAAACATCTTCAAATCCAACATTTTCACCTTGAACATTTTTATTATCAATTTCAATATCATGTTCAACATCTTCCAAAGTCAACATTTTCACCTTGAACATTTTCATTATCAATTTCAATATTTTCATTTCTAATTTGAATATCATGTTCAACATCTTCAATTCCAACATTTTCACCTTGAACATCTTTAATTTCCTCTTCACTTGAAATACCATAGGGGTTAGGTTCACAATTATTTAACATACCTTGTCTTCTCTTCCTATGACCTTCTCTATCTCTTTGTCTATATGCTTCAA